>OX638369.1:90124661-90350183 GCA_951812925.1 Calliopum simillimum | reverse complement strand
GAGGAAAAATCAAATTTTTCCGATTTTTCCGCTTTTCCTGGGTGTTTTGAAACAGCTCGAAATTTTTTTCTAGCAGCTCGAAAAAAGCTCGAAAAACTGGTATGGGTTTAATTTACGAAAGCCAGAAATGACTAGCTTACTTTTGAGGGAAAATCAAATTTTTCCGATTTTTCGGAAAACTATTGGGCTTAGGAAAATTCGGATGGCTGTTGGCAGCAGCTCGAAAAAAGCTCGAAATTCCTGCGTAGTTTTTTTTTACTGCAACTGTTATTTTCAGTGTTGTCGTGCTTAAATGTGTCTTTTAAGCTAGTCAAATCGTTTTTCCGAATTTTCCGCTTTTCCTTAGCGTTTTGAAACAGCTCGAAATTTTTTTCCAGCAGCTCGAAAAAAGCTCGAAAAACTGGTAAATGTTTCATTTGCGAAAGCCAGAATTGACTAGCTTACTTTTTTCACCTCTAAAATTGTATGTTTGTTTTTTTGTTTTTTTTTTTTTTTGTTTTTTTGTTTCTTTGTACTTATTCTGTGCCAAATATTTTTCTTGAAAACGGCTACAGCGATTTTAATGAAACTTGGAGTAGTGTTAGATATTAGCATACAATGAAGAATAAGCTAGGTTAGAACTTTGTTAATGCTCACCAGAGGGCGTGGCACAGCCTTATATTTTAAATTTGATTTAGTCATAACTCGTAAACCATATAAGGTATTTAGATGAAATTTGGTGAGCGGGTACGGATTAATTATACCTTGTAACGGACGAAAAGTGGGCGGGATCGAAGAAGTGACACGCCCACTTTTCAGCCCTTGAAATATTTGATTTAATATTACTAGAAAACGACTCCAACAATTTTAATGAAAATTTAGGAGATGTTACCTCTGCAAACAAAGATTAATATGTTATTCACCGTTATATTGGGAAAACTCGTTGAAGGGCGTGGCACCGCCCACAAAAATATAAAACTGTATAAAAAGAAAACTAATAAAGCAAACATTAACTGTGAGGTGCGTAATTGCTAAAAGGCATCTCTGTTCTGAAAGTGGGCGAAATATTGGCATTGCGCGTGGAACCTCCCATACAAGCAAAATACGTTAAATGCTATTTCTCGCAAATTTTACAAGATATTTTAATGAAATTTGATATGTAGGTACTGCTTATTAATGTCTTGTAGTAACCGAAAAGTGGGCGGTATCGAAGAAATACCACGCCCCTTTTTAACCGTTGAAAATGTTGTTTCAATTTTACTCGAAAACGACTCCAACAATTTTAATGAAAATTTAAGAGATTGTACCCTTGAAAACAAATTTTTATATGTGATATGCCGTTACATTGGAAAAACTCGATAAAGGGCGTGGGCACCGCTCACAAAAATAAAAAACGCTTTAAAAAGAAAACTACTAAAACAATCTTTCTGAATTTAACTGTAGGCAATCTCCTTTTTATTAGGGAACTACGAACTGAAAACGGGCAAAATATCGCCGGTGTGCGTGGAACCTCCCATACAAGTAAAACAAATTAAATACTATTTCTCGCAAATGGTACAACGTATTTTGATGAAATTCGGTATACGGATCTGGATCATGAGTATCTAAAGCGTAACGAAAAGTGGGTTTTGTTCAGCAATTTCCACGCACACTTTTTACCAAAATAAAAATTTTAGTTAATAAATAACTCAGACACAAAAAAAAATGGAATGAACTTTTTATATTTTATATGCAGTCTTTCGTATTTTTTGACGCTGAATCCGTCTTCATCAGCAGAACTGTCATTATACCTGCAGGATTTTAAAAAATCCTTTCTTGAAGTTGACGAGAACGAAAACGCTGTTCAGTCTTACTGCGTGTCTACAAGAATAGGTGAAAAGGTGTGGCGTTGAATAGCCACACTCTTTCTTATCAAAAGACCCTTGCAGACTTTTCCAATTGGTCTCTTACTTTCCGCGGTATGATCTTTTGAAGATAAGATATTTTAGCCCCCATACAAGAGACGAAATATTTTGGGTGCGTGGCTTATCCCATTTATTTGATTTTTTGATATTTTTCCATACCATTCCATACTTTCCCAATTTTTTCTTATTAATATTCTCATCGGTTATTTTATAATTTTGAAAGCATGAACATTGGAGGTGAAAAGATACGAATTCCATCACAAAAAATAGCTATGAATAATAACATCGACTAAAATAATAAGATCAGATTGTTGACCGAGCAGGGATCGGTCTCCTGGTACTTTCACTTAAACACCAAAAACAGTAAATGCAAGCTCTAAGTAAAAACTAAATAAACTCGGACAAGAGGTCGCAACACCTCCCATATCAGTAAACCAAATTTCGTCAGACACTGAGAACAGTAAGTGCAAGATCTAAACAAAAGCTACGAGAATTCATAAAAGTGGTCGTGGCATCTCCCGTATAAGCAAAATTTTCAAAATACTACAGTGAAGTGTATTTAGTGTTGGGCCAGGCCAAAAGTTACACCCTTACTAGTTATATATTTTTTCTTTCCGTGTATGCTCTATTAGCTTTGTTAGGCGTAATAGTTCTGAATTCAAGGTCCCCTATACGCTTAAGTTGATGTTCATGTCCTTGGTCCGTTCTAGATAAGATATGCTTCGTTCATTTGGCGGCCTTACTATCCCAATCACAATAATCGAATAGTAAGGATTCAAAAAACGTTCATTCGATTTTCTCTTCGTTCATTAAATTTTTCGGAACCTTTTCCGTCGCACAAAGCACGTTGTTTGCTTCTAAGCTTTAAAACCTTCGTAGTAGAAGAAGTATTTTATTGCTTTCTTTTCTTCATGATATTGCTAATGGCTTTTCTCAATACTTTTACAATCTATCAGTTTCAATATTCCTGCAAGAAAGCTTAGGTATAATGACTTGTTTTATATTAAGTAGCTTTATAGTAGGACTTATTATGCTTTAAATGCTCCAATTTTTAGAGCTCTAAGTTTATTTATTAGGTTTTTGAATAGTTTTTATAATTAAACGATAATTGTTATTATTTTTAAATTTGTTCATGTTATGTATCTAGTCTTTAAGGAAATATTGTTCCATAGACTGAATTGAAATAAACCCAGTGTGCCAAACGGACTCGTTTCAAATCCGTAACGGGTTCATATTTTCGTACTTTTTATCCGTTACGGAATCCATTAAGGATCCGATACTGATCCGTTTGTGGGAGGAATTCCTAAACTAGTAAGGGTGTTACCTTTGGCCTAGCCAGCCAGCCAGCCAGACAGACGGACATGGCTATATCAACTCAGGAGGTGACGCTGATCAAGAATATATATACTTTTCTATATCTGCCACGCCTCGTTCTCTGCGTTACAAACGGAAGGACAAAGTGAATATACCCTGGGTGTAGGGTATAAAAAAGCGAATCGTTTTTTCTTCTTTTATGGATTCGTTTCGAACCCGTAACGTACATCAAAAACGTATTCAAAACGAACTCGCTCTTAATAACGTAAATGCTGCCCAGTGTGTCAAACGGACTCGTTTCGGATCCGTAATGGGTTCATATTTGCGTACTTTTTATCCGTAACGGAATCCGTTACTGATCCGTTTTCGGGAAGGATTCCTAAAAAAAAAACGAATCGTTTTTTATACTTTTATGGATCCGTTTCGAATCTGTAACGTATATCAAAAACG
Organism: Calliopum simillimum; assembly: GCA_951812925.1. Classification (NCBI taxonomy): domain Eukaryota; kingdom Metazoa; phylum Arthropoda; class Insecta; order Diptera; family Lauxaniidae; genus Calliopum; species Calliopum simillimum. The sequence goes on along the minus strand of OX638369.1, from coordinate 90,346,536 downwards.
AATTCAAAACGGATTCGCTTTTAATAATGTTAATGCTGCTTATAAAAAAAAAGAAAAATGGTGAAACGCTTATTTTTAATTAAAAAAAAAAACAAAATAACAAAAAAAAAATAAAATTATTAGCCCGGCCGGGAGGCGAACCCAAGGCTCCCTGGGTATTACTTTTTCATACACGAGACGTTAGTGAACTAGGCTATTGACCGATATGATGTTGATTTATCTGATGTAGACTTATCTGATGTTGAGATTTAGAGTTTGTATTTATTAAACAAATTTCTGTTGTTTTTTATAAGTATTCTGTGTTCTTTCCCTTCCCTTCTTTTGTTTGATAAAAAATATTATATTCTCAAATTTGGAATCAAAAACATTTCTTCAGAGTTTGAAAAGTTTACAAAAAATCATACGCAATAAAATAAAAAGACAAAAAAAAAAAAACAAATCAAAAATATTTTTTTCATCATCATTAAAATTAATTAGAGCAAATCCGTTTTGAGTTCGTATTTGAAGTATTTACGGATTCGAAACGGATTTACCCAGGTTCGAATCCTACCAAAGGTGGATTTTGATCCTTTATTTTTCTTCTTTTTTTTTGCTTTTTATTTTATTTTAATTGTTAAAAAACGCATCAAAACGGTTTTTTTCCGTAAATATACAGCATTTACATTTTTGAAAGCGAATCCGTTTTGAATTCGTTTTTACATACGTTTCGGATTCGAAACGAGTCCGTACTGAAGAATTCCCTGGGCTCGAATCCTACCATAGGCGGATCGATAATTTTTTTGTTTTTATTTATTTTTTTTAATCGCTAAAAAGTGCTTCAAAACGTTTTTTTTTTATTTAAACACAGCATTAACATTTTTAAGAGCAAATCCGTTTTGAATTCGTTTTTAATGTACGTTTCGGTTTCGAAATGGATCCGTTACCGCGGATTACGTTTTGTATCCCTTTATGAACTCGTAACGGGTTCGAAACGGATCCTCATCCGTTTTTGTGCACATTGGGTGCTTATAAAAAAAAAAGGTGAAGCGCTTATTTTTAATTAAAATAAAAAAAAAAAAAAATTACTAACCCGACCGAGAGTCGAACACAGGCTCCCGGGGTATCAATTTTCACACACGAGACGTTGGACAACTAGGCTACTGACCGATATGATGTAGACTTATCTGATGTTGAAATTTAAAGCTCGTGTATTGAACAAATTTCTGTTGTTTTTTTTACAAGTATTCTGTGTGCATACTCAAATTTGGAATCAAAAACGTTTCTTCAAAGAGTTTGAAAAGTTTACAAAAAATCGTAAGCAATAAAATAAAATGATAAAAAAAAAGAAAACAAATCAAAAATGTTTTTTTTTAGCATCATTAACATAAATTAAAGCAAATCCGTTTTGAGTTCGTATTTGAAGTATTTACAGATTCGAAACGGATTTACCCAGGTTCGAATCCTACCACAGGTGGATTTTTATCCTTTATTTTTCTTCCTCTTTTTTTCTTTTTATCTTTTTTTAATTGTCAATAAGCGCATCAAAACGGTTTTTTTCTGTAAACATACATTATTAACATTTTTAAAAGCGAATCCGTTTTGAATTCGTTCTTACATACGTTTCGGATTCGAAACGGGTTCGCACTGCGGATTTACACGTGTTGGAATCCTCCCATAAGCGGATCGATAATTTTTTTTTCTTTTTACCCAGTGTGCCAAACGGACTCGTTTCGGATCCGTAACGGGTTTCCTAAAACAAAAACGAATCGTTTTTTCTTCTTTTATGGTTCCGTTTCGAACCTGTTACGTACATCAAAAACGAATTCAAAACGGATTCGCTTTTAATAATGTTAATGCTGCTTATAAAAAAAAAAGAAAGCAGGGTGAAGCGCTTATTTTTAATTAAAAAAAACAAAATAACAAAAAAAAAAAAAAAAATAACTAGCCCTCCCGGGAGTCGGACTCATGCTCCCGGGGTATTACTCTTTCATACACGAGACGTTCGACAACTAGGCTATTGACCGATATGATGTTTACTTAACTGATGTAGACTTATTTGATGTTGAGATTTAAAGTTTGTATATTAAACAAATTTCTGTTGTTTTTTTATAAGTATTCTGTGTTGTTTTTCTTCCCTTCTTTTGATAAAAAATGTTATATACTCAAATTTGGAATCACCCAGTGTGCCAAACGGACTCGTTTCGGATCCGTAACGGGTTCATATTTTCGTTCTTTTTATCCGTTACGGAATCCGTTACGTATCCGTTACTGATCCGTTTGCGGGAAGGATTCCTAAAAAAAAAACGAATCGTTTTTTCTTCTTTTATGGATCCGTTTCGAACCTGTAACGTACATCAAAAACGAATTCAAAACGGATTCGCTTTTAATAATGTTAATGCTGCTTATATAAAAAAAAGAAAACAGGGTGAAGCGCTTATTTTTAATTAACAAAATAACAAAAAAAAAAAAAATTACTAGCCCGGCCGGGAGTCGAACTCAGGCTCCCGGGGTATTACTCTTTCATACACGAGACGTTAGACAACTAGGCTATTGGCCGATATGATGTTTACTTAACTGATGTAGACTTATTTGATGTTGAGATTTAAAGTTTGTAAACAAACAATTTTCTGTTGTTATTTTATAAGTATTCTGTGTTGTTTTTCTTCCCTTCTTTTGATAAAAAATGTTATATAAAATAAAAAGAAAAAAAAAAACAAATCAAAAATATTTTTTTTATCATAAAAATTAAATAAAGCAAATCCGTTTTGAGTTCGTATTTGAAGTATTTACGGAATCGAAACGGATTTGCCCAGGTTCGAATCCTACCAGAGGTGGATTTTTACCCATTATTTTTCTTCCTTTTTTTTCTTTTTATTATTTTTTAATTGCTAATAGGCGCATCAAAACGGTTTTTTTCTGTAAATATACAGCATTAACATATTTAAAAGCAAATCCGTTTTGAATTCGTTTTTACATAAGTTCCGGATTCGAAACGGGCCCGCACTGCGGAATTTATTTTTTTTTTAATCGCTAATAAGCGCTTCAAAATGTTTTTTTTTTTTTATCTTAACAAAGCGTTTTGAATTCGTTTTTGATGTACGTTAAGGGTTCGAAATGGATCCGTTACCGCGGATTACGTTTTTTATACCTTTATGAACTCGTTACGGATTCGAAACGGATCCTCATCCGTTTTTGTGCACATTGGGCAAAAACATTTTTTCAAACAGAGTTTGAAAAGTTTACAAAAAATCATACGCAATAAAATAAAAAGAAAAAAAAAACAAATCAAAAATATTTTTTTTATCATAAAAATTAAATAAAGCAAATCCGTTTTGAGTTCGTATTTGAAGTATTTACGGAATCGAAACGGATTTGCCCAGGTTCGAATCCTACCAGAGGTGGATTTTTACCCTTTATTTTTCTTCCTTTTTTTTTCTTTTTATTATTTTTTAATTGCTAATAGGCGCATCAAAGCGGAATTTAACTTTTTTTTATTCGCTAATAAGCGCTTCAAATTTTTTTTTTTTATCTAAACAAAGCGTTTTGAATTCGTTTTTGATGTACGTTACGGGTTCGAAATGGATCCGTTACCGCGGATTACGTTTTTTATACCTTTATGAACTCGTACTGGATTCGAAACGGTTCCTCATCCGTTTTTGTGCACATTGGGTATTTATTTTTTTTTTTTTTAATCGCTAATAAGCGCTTCAAAATGTTTTTCTTTATTTAAACACAGCATTAACATTATTAAAAACAAATCTGTTTTGAATTCGTTTTTGATGTACGTTACGGGTTCGAAATGGATCCGTCACCGCGGATTACGTTTTTTATCCCTTTATGAACTCGTAACGGGTTCGAAACGGATCCTCATCCGTTTTTGTGCACATTGGGAACATAAACATAAATATAATACTAATTTTAACAACCCAATGATAATAATATTGATTAATGTGCTAAGCTATTTTACGATTGTTAAACTTTAATCACTTCAAATTGCTATAGTTTATTACTGATAAGGTTTGAAAATAAATTACTTCATTTAATTGCAGGTTATAAAAGTAAGAGAATATTGTCACAATGTAGTGTAGCGGGACCAGTGAAATGTTAAAGAGTTTGACATGGAGAGGGGTGGTCTAAAATTCTTGTAATTTGTGACTGTCCAGAAGAAAAGGGGCCTTATCTACACAAAATCAAAAACCGGTTTTTTACCTTTTCTAAAGATATATATATATATATAATTTTGAATCAAATTCCAAAAATATACTGAGTTATGGCATTTATAAATCGTTAAATGAAAAATTCATACTTGTAGATATCGAAGTTCAAAGTTTGTAAATATTTTCTCCAAAATCAAATGTAGATTTTTACACAAAGAAGCCTTGGAATAAGCTGTGAGCCATTGTATCTCTTGCTTTTAGGTGTACTGTTAAATTTTGTGAGTGAAGGTCGCTTTTCCTGTGGGCGGTCACATTTATGAACGATCAAATTTAAATTTGAAACTTATGCCTCCTATGTCCATTTTTTTCCACAATTTCTTTATATCATAACAATGAATGACATTCGCTTACCTGTGTTCCATGTACCATTAAAAACGCCTATCTGTGATGGTATCTGCAGAGCTTCTTTCAACTCCCATTTGGTTTTGGTGTCATTTTGATCTTTGATGATCGCAGCATCTGCAGAATGCAGTGCAACACTTGAAATGTTGCCAACAAAGATCCGTAATCTTCGAGTCATTTCCATTATTGCATCAACTTTTTCCGGTTTTATTATTATTATTTTTCTTTTATCAAAATTTTTTAATTTGCCGATTAATTACTTTTTTTTTTTTTTTGTGGGCCTGTGTTATTTGACTTGTTTGTGGCACTTCCGCTGTACTTCCCCAGACTTTAATTTACTGTTAAAGGTAATGAAATTTTTTTTAACTGTATCGCTGTTGCAACTTAGAGCCACTTTTAGATCTTTCCAGCTCGACGTTGCGTTAATAAGTGAGCGAAAATTTTTTGAAAACTTAAAAAATTACTGTGTTGTAAAAGTGTATCTAGTATTCTCATTTAAGCTTTTTTCTAGCTAGATTTAGCTTTTTTGCCTAGCTATAGAAACCACATTTTAGTTTTAAGCGTTTTTTTATTACGAAAATTTGTTGATCTTAACGATATTTTCAAATTGAATATATGAATGAATTTGAGGTAATGATTCTCCATAAAATAAAACACTTACGGTTTTATATTATATTTATTTTTAATACTGTCCAATATTTCGCCGCCTGTTAGTCGGCATCATTAGGGACTCTAAAATATTAAATAAAACAAATTAATTTAGATTTGCATTTTCTCAAATCTTTATATGAAACAATCCACGCCAAGTGTACCAGCTCAAAATTTTTTCCGATTTCGCTCAAATTTGGCAATATGGTAGATTCGGTGTGCAGAAACAACAATCCGAAAGGATTTTGTCCTAGTACCATTTTTTGTTAAAATACAGGGTGTTGAAGTGTGCGTTTTTAGTCATTCTCATTTATAACTTACACTAAAGTTTGCAAATTGATAAATCTTAGTTACTGATCCTATTTATTTTGAAGTGTTCTTTTTATAAAAAAATATTTCTTAGTAAAAAACATTGTTTTTCACCAAAATCTTTTACACTTAAAAATACTTTTGAATTTTTTTTTAAAAAACCCACCTTAGATTTTTTTTAAAAGTACTTTAAATTAATGCTTAATTTACAAGCTTTAAAATGATGTATGACTCAAGATGGGATTCGGACGTTAAATGGGAGTTTTTGGCTTTTGAACGCCCGCGGAAGGCAAAAATCTCTTTTTACTCAAGAGGAAAGCATCTTACGAAAAAAGTGTACTAAGCACAAAATGCTTAGAATCATCAAGGAAGTAAGTGTGATATTTTTTGGGAATTTTTTGGAAAGTTGAAAAAAATTTTTTTTTTTTTTTTAGTTTTTGAAAAAATTCCAAAAAAATTTTCTAAAATTATTCAAAAAAAGGTTCCCAAAAAAAATCCAAAAAAATCACACGTGTTGCTTGGACGATTCTAAGCATTTTTTGCCTTATACATTTTTTTCGTAAGATGCTTTCCTCTTGAGTAAAAAAAGATTTTTGCCTTACGCGGGCGTTCAAAAGAAAAAAACTCCCATTTAACGTCAGAATCCCATCTTGAGTCATACATCATTTTAAAGCTTGTAAATTAAGCTTTAATTTAAAGTACTTTTAAAAAAATCTAAGGTGGGTTTTTCTAAAAAAAATTCAAAAGTATTTTTAAGTGTAAAAAGTTTTGGTGAAAAAAAATTTTTTTCAACAAGAAATATTTTTTTTATAAGATTGGGTTATGTTTACCCTTTCCTCAAGAAGGTGCAAAAATTTCATCGCAGAAGCCACAAAATTGTAAAAACCACTGAAGACTCCTCACATGGTATTTTTATTACACGTTTTTACACATTATTCTTAAGTTTTAGGCATTTCTTGACTTCGGTGAATTTTTTCGTAAAATTTTTTTGTACAACACTTTAACACTTATAGCCCAGTTTTCGGAAAAAGAGGTCAAATCAATTCACAAAAACAAGATACAATGGGCTAACAAGTTTCCAAAAAATGTTCCTTGTGTAATTTTGTTACTATCTTGGGACAACAAGTTTCATCCAAAATGTAGTTTTAGAGTTTTACAGTGGGGTGAAATTTCGAAAATACGTTTCTTCTGCGCATTTACAATGTCAACTGATCCATGCTTGCATGTTAGCAAATAATTTAAATGGTCTTCGTTTTAACTATATATCTTTCGGGTGAACTTCGAAATCCTTCGGGTGGCCCAGGTAACATTTAACTAAGGCTTGTTGATAGTCCGCCATAGATGTTTTGCTCTAGTGCACCTAGATAATCTTCTTTTTGACTATGAAGCAATTTTTGAAAACCTACGTGTACAGCACAAAAACCTTCCTTTACCTAAGATACGCTCACTGCCAAGTTTTCAGCTCAATTGGCCGAATAGTTCCATGGCATAAAATTTTCCACCTACCGCGGCCAAAGAAGTTTCACTTCAAAAAAATTGAATTCGATGAGTAAAAATTCAAGTCCTGAGTCTTCCTTTGTGTTATCGACTAAGATTCGACTTGATATCTCCGATTTCTATGAAAATTGGTGAAAAGTTAGTATTTGATACACATATGTATTACTGTGGTAAAATGATTTTCCGAAATTCCGAAAATTTTCAAGATGGCGGCCATAGGAAGTTCGACCCAACCTTAGGATACTACCATATTTACAAATTTATAGCTCATCGGCTTTTAAACCGATTTTAATGAAATTTTCAGAATATCTGTAGAAAGGTATGGGCTTAAGAAAAACAAAAAAAATTACACTGAAAAAATATATATATTTTTGGTCGAAAAAAACCTGTTTTCTTTTTCAAAGCCATTTTGGGGTTTGAAGCACCCTTTTTATTTTTTTTAAATATTTTTATTTTAAAGTAAATCTTATTACATTTATTTTCCAGCCTTCAAAATTGTATGTTTTACGGTTATAAAGTTATGAGTTTTTGAAGTTGTATACTGTTGTGTTTATCATGAGTCGTAAGTACTCGTGTGCTTACCACACAGGGGTGCCACCTTCTGGACGGTATTTTTTTTCAGTGAACAACCTTAGTGAAATTTTTCATAGAATTTTTTTGTAGAATACCCATTATAACCAAGTTTTTAGATAAAGGGATCAAAAAGACCCATAAAAACGGGATATAATGGGTAAAGATGTTCAAGAAAATTGTCCCTTGCTTGATTTCATGTTAACTGTTTAGAACCGATGCTTGAATGAATTCAAATGCATACCCCGTGTGGTCCCAATCTTGCTAAGCATATACTTATCCCCATATCGGAAATTCTAATGGATTCAAGTCTGGTGAAGATGCAAGCCATTCTTGCCAAAATATAAAATCCGTAAAATTTGTTCGACACAAGTTTTGTGTACTTTTAGCTTTGTGCGATGGAGCACCACTGTCCTGTTAAAAGCAATAATAGTAATTTTCATACAATTTTCGGACATTTTCTAGCATATGACCCTGCAACACGTTTTAAATATACAGGGTGGGCCATTTAAAGTGGAAGCAACGGGCAACGCAATAACTTTTGACAGAATTGTCAGATTGACTAATGACATACCGCGTTGGAAGCGTCATTCCAAGACAATTTTACCATGGAACAGTCGATTATGCCAAATGGATCATCGAAATGGCCGAGAACGAGGCCAACTTTTGGCGAAAAATCATCATGTCAGACGAGGCACATTTCACATTAAATGGAGGCGTTAATAAGCAAAATTGTCAGTTCTATGCCACTGAAAACCCTCAATTAATTGAGGAACAGCCTCTATATGACCAAAAAGTTACAGTTTGGTGTGCGGATATGGTCATTGGTCCCTATTTTTTCGAAGACGATGATGGAGCAACGAAAACTGTTAATGGCGATCGTTATCGAGCCATGATAAATGATTTTGTTATGCCCATTGTTCATGAAAATGGTTTAAATGGCTTCTGGTTTCAACAGGACGGTGCAACATGCCATACAGCTCGACTAACAATCGATTTGTTACGACCATTGTTCCCCGGACGAGTCATATCGAAAAACGGTGATTTTGACTGGCCCCGAGATCACCCGATTTGACGCCACCAGACTTTTTTTTGTGGGGCTATTTGAAATCCAAGGTATACGCTGATAAACCAAGGACCATAGCTCAACTCAAAGACAACATACGACGTGAAATCGCCGCCATATCGACCGATACATTGGCCAAAACGATGGAAAACACCGAAAAAAGGGCACATTTTATACTCAAGGCCAAAGGTGGCCATTTACGCGATATCATTTTCAAAAAATATCTGTAACATATCTCCTTGAACCAAAATAACTAAAATCGAAATAAAAATAAATAAAAATGTTTTTTTCATATCTTTTTTTCCGAAACAAATGCTTCCACTTTAAATGGCCCACCCTGTAGTAGTCTCGATTAATTTTGACTCTCCGATCAATGAACAGCAGTGGTAGCTTGCTTCTAAGCGATATCGCACCCCATACCTTGACAGCTGAATTACTTTGAAACCGTTGTATGGCTAATTTGTCCAATGGAATGTCCCTCAGTCAATCACCATAAACAATATCGTTTTGTTGACTGTGACTGTGTTGCAATTAGAGGCAATGCCAAGCTAGAAAGTCCCTGCATTTTTTCACTCTAGCTTTTATCTGGTTATCGGTTAATCCGTGAATTTTTTTATTTTTTGTAGGCCTTCAATCCAAGATCATGTCGTAATATACTACGACTCATTGATCGTCGGGATATTTTAAAATTTTTAGCGAGTTTACTGGATTACGCTCACGAACGTTTTTAATTATATTTTTGACGTGAATAGATAGTTTTCGACCAGGCTTAGCCCTGATTCGTGAAGACCCCGTTTCTTTGAATCGCTTAATGATCCGTGATATAAACCTTACATTGATATCTAAATGTTTCAGCTTCTTAAATATCTCGCATGGTCGGAATTTTTGCTTGTATAAATTTATAACGAGCTGGCGTTTCGCGTCCATTGCTTATATATTTACAATAGAAACAAAAGATATCAAGAATTCAAGATGAATAAACTCTCAATGAAAAAAAAAAAAATATTAATGTGAAAAAAGTTCCATTATATTTAAGTAAAATGCTGTTACAAAGCTAGGACCCTTTATCTGCCCAACCCGAAAATAAAAAGAAGGTCACAATATGTCTTCTGAAATCGCTTTGGCATATTGACTGATTGTTGTCTTCTTTTTATACCCTACATCCAGGGTACATTCACTTTGTCCTTCCGTTTGTAACGCAGAGAAGGAGGCGCGGCAGATATAGAAAAGTACATATATTCTTGATCAGCGTCACCTCCTGAGTCGATATAGCCATGTCCGTCTGTCTGGCTGGCTGGCTGTGTGTTGAAATACACTTTTTGGGAAAACTGATTAAGATAATTCAATGAAATTTGATACACTGCCTCCGTCGTCAAAAACGGCTTGTCGGATTGAAAATGAGAAAAATCAGTCAACGGACACGCCCACCGCCCATTCAAAATATATATTCAAAATACAATTTTAAGAGTATTTTCAACGACAATGCAACCAAAATATACTTAAATCCTACACATTGTAAGTATAAGCTCTAAAAAAAAAACTGAACGAATTCGGACACGAGGGCGTGGTACCTCCCATATAAGCAAAAGCTTCAAAACGTTATACTGAAAGCGTTTTTGAGATATTCAAACCCAATTTGAGTCAGACACTAAGAATTATAAATGAAAGCTCCCAACAAAAATTGGGTGAAATCGGACAAGGGGGCGTGGCACCTCCCATATAAGCAAATGTTTCAAATTGCTATACTGAAAGAGTTTTTTGAGATAATCCAACCACATTTCACTCAGACACTGAAAACTATTGTATAAATGCAAGCTCTGTACAAAAACTGAGTGAACTCGGACAAGAGGGCGTGGCACTTCCCATATAAGCAATATTTTGAAAATACTGCAGTGCAGGGTATTTATTTTTTGGCCAGGCCAAAAGTTACACCCTTACTAATTTAATCTAACGCATACATAAAAAACAAAAATCAATAGCCAAGAAGAAAGCACTTTTTATCAAATACTTCTTTTTTTTATTACAAATGTAGTATGTGTATGAAAAAAAAAGTTGCGTGCATATAGTCGAAATACTTTTTTAATCTAAAGAATACTTTTCACTTTTTGAATTAACATATTTCAATAAATAATCAATAACCATTTAGAACTCCAACTCATCACTGACATCAATATTTAAAAAATTGACCCAAAAACGATCCTGGGTTTTGTAAAGATGACTCTGATAATTTCCAATGGAATGGTTTTCATCTGGATAGACCTGCAAGTAAATAATTAAAAAATTAAATTTAGAGCAAAAATATTGAAATTATCTTAAATGCTTGGAAGCTTACCATCTCTTCAAAAAGTATACCTTGAAGTTGCAACATTTTAGACAACATTAGGGATTGCTGGTAATGTACATTATCATCCCCTGAGACATGCATGAGCAAAAATTCGTGAGTACGGAAATTTTTCAAATCATTGAAGACAGCGGTATTCACATAATTCATTAGATTGTCTTCAAAAGTTGGTAAGCCCATATAACGCTCAGTGTAAATGGTGTCTAGAGAATAAAAAATTATTAATTCTCAATAAATCAGCCCACAAAAATTATCATTTATATTAAGACCTACCATAAAACAACCATGATGTTACATGTGCAACAGATATATCACACTGGAAGACACGATCATCATTAGCGGCCAAGGTGCGTGCAGTCATATAAGCACCATAACTCCAACCTCACATGCCAATGCGTTTACGATCAATGTAGGGGAACATTTTTTGTAATTCTTTTGTAATAGTACAGTCAATCTGGCATTTGAAAGTTCGAACGTTGACCCCCGCTCTGATTTTTTGTCAGTAGTTAGAGGTCCATTAGAAAAGCTTAAATTCAAAATGTCGAGTCCCCCCACCCCCCCCCGTTTTGAGAAACTCAAAAAAGTTTTTGATTTGATTTTGTGGCTAAACCGTAGGCCGCATAGAAAATTTTATTGAACAAAAAATGAAGACAATTAAATTGTCTATAACTTTAATCATTATTAACATAGCTCTAAAACTTGCTGTAACAAAGTTAGAGGGCGCCAAAGTCGACAAATGCATTTTTTTTGCACTTTTTTGCATTTTTGAGGGTCAAATAATTTTTTTTCACGGGGCTGCATCACTACGTTTCAAACGTTATATCATCGAGCCTGCTTGCCCAAAGAAGTCTTAACATGTCTTGTCTTGTTACATAGGTAAAAAGCAGTTGACGTAGAAACGCGTCACTGCCGCGCTGGGCACGAAAAACTTAGACACAGAAACGCGCCAATGCCAAAAAAGGGGTTGAAATGCAATGTTTCTCCTAAACGGTGCATGGTAGAAAAAAAGTCTGCATAAATTTTGTAGGTTTATTTATGCTCTTTACTTTAAAAAAATTTGCGATGGTAAAAAAATATTATTTCCATTTAGGGGCTTGGCACCGCCCACTGAAAAACATAATGGTCATATTATCGTTCTTTAGTACTAACCCTATCTCCATCCCAAATTTCGTTAAAATCGATGCAGCGTTTTAGCCGTGAGAGCGTTTTTATCATTTAGGGGCGTGACAACGCCCACTTTAAAAAAAAATATAGTCCTATGCACTGCTCCCCCTCACAATCTTTCCAACAAAAAAGAAATCAAGCAAATCGGTTGAGATTTAAGTATAGAAACAGGGACTGAATCGATTTCGTTTGCCTATTTATATATGGATTATATATAGTAGTTTTTATAAAGAAATATGATTTAGATTTCCTAAACTGACAGTTTATCATTGACCTCATCATAACCATAAACACTTAATACAGTAAAATTACCACGAGACTTCCATGTATTTTCTCCAGTAGTTAAATTGAGGTTCCACACTTGAAACCAATTATCTATCCAATATATAAAATAGCATCCCTGGCCATTTTGTAAACAACGTGGAGTACCAATTTTTATCCAGCCATCGGGCTCTTCAAATCGTTTTACCTTAATGAAGGGAGGAAGAATTAATCAATAAACATTTGAAAGTGATAAACAATTTAGCGACAGAATTATATTCAATGAAAAAAAATCGTCTATCGCATTTGTCGATAAACAACCAATATTCCCATGAAAACACTCAGCTGCATTCTCTTTTACGATAGAATATAAAAAAATGATATCAAATAAACGTATTTCTACCCCTGCGCAACTTTTACCCTTTAAAAAAGAGCTTCGTTTGACTTAACTTTACCACTTTTAGGTTAAGTTGAAGTTGCCCTTCGTCAATCGATCAATTAGACTGATTCAAAACAAACGAAAATCTTAAAGATGGTATCAAGAAATTGAGCTAATAATTTTTTCAAATTTGTTGCGGGTCAGCGGAATTTATTCCGAGCATTTTTGAAAACGTGATTTTGCCTAAAACTATGAGCGACCTTTAAATGACCCTCAAAAAATTTAAAAAGTTACACAGGCTTACAAAAAAAAATTGTCATGGCGTTTTGACCAGACTATGTGTTTCCTAGGGACTTTGACGTCCTGAATCCTAATCTGGGGTCCGTTTTTTTCCAGAACGTCTGAGAAAAAAGAGTTCAAGGTCAAATGGAGGTCAAAATGGTCACCTGTCGTTTAGTGATAAATTCGCTAAGATTCTGAAACTAATTTTTAATCCTTGAATTCTTAGTCCTTAAAAAGAATATGTTATCAAGAGAGTCTCTCGGACTTAGTTTCGGAGGTATAGCCATCGGAAGGTCCCGATATATCTTCTATCAAAACCGCTATAAGTTGGGAACCACTGGATGGATTTGAAAAATATTGGTGTCATATGAAAGGTATTGGGTGTACAACTTAAAAACCGGAATTTGACGGTGGATGTCCGTACTAACAAATATCGTGAAAGCTCGAACTTTATATATATGTCATTTTGAAGGTACATTTGACAGCTGCATCATTATTATTTTTCACGATGAATAACTTCGAAAATTGGAGAAAAAGACAGCATTTACGGGAGGTTCTGTTGGGTCATTTTTTTGCAAAGAAAACTGCTGCGGAAAGCCATAGTTTGCTTGTAGAAGCTTATGGGGACTATGCTCCAGCTGAATCAAGCTGTCGTGAATGGTTTCGACGGTTTAAAAGTGGGGATTTTGATGTCGAAGACAAAGAACTTCCTGGTCAGGACCAGCTAGGTGTGATCCATTATGAGCTGTTGCCAGGTGGCCAAACCATTAATGCTCAACTCTACCGTCAACAATTGATCCGATTGAAGCAGAAAATCCAGGCAGAGCGGCCAACGTATGCGACCAGACACGAGTCAATCATTTTCCACCACGATAACGCTCGGCCACATACTGCTGCCCCAGTCAAAAATTACCTGGAAAACAACGGATGGGAAATCCATACAAATTTTGCCTCACCCGCGTTATAGTCCAGACCTTGCACCATCACACTACCATTTGTTCCGATCAATGCAGAATGCCCTATCAGGAATACGGTTCACTTAAGTTCAAGATATCGAAAATTGGCTCGATTCATTTTTGGCCGCCAAGCCGGCGCAATTTTTTTGGGATGGAATTCATAAATTGCCTGAAAGATATGGAAATGTTGTAGCTTCCAATGGACAATACTTTGAATAAAATATATTGTAACATTTTTCCACAATAAAGCATCAAATTTCGCTAAAAAATTCCGGTTTTTAAGTTGTACACCCAATATTTTGTTGTTGTTGTTGATGTATTTGTTGTTGTAATTGAAAAATTTCAAAAATGGTCATATCTCCAAAGCTATGAATCCAATTGAAAATATGCCCATAACATTTTTATAAGTTGTCAAACTACCTTTCATATGATACCAATATTTTTTAAATCCATCCAGGGGTTCCCAACCTATAGCGGTTTTAATAGAAGATATACCCGGATATTCCGATGGATATATCTCCAAAACTAGGTCCGAAATACCTTTTTTGATTACATATTCTTTTTAAGGGCTAAGAATTCAATGATAAAAAATTAGTTTCAGAGTTTTAGCGAATTTATCGCTAAACGACACATGAACCTTATTTTGACCTCCATATGAACTTGAAACTTTTTTCGCAGAAGTTCTGGAAAAAAACGGACCCCGGATTCGGATTCAGGACGTCAAAGTCCCTAGGAAACACATAGTCTGGTCAAAACGCCATGACATTTTTTTTTGTAAACCTGTGTTATTAACTAATTTTTTTGACAAAATTTCTTGATTTTCAGGAATAATCGTTTTTTTTTTTTTTAGTTTCAGTCTAATCTACACACTGTGATATTTTTACACTAGCTGCACAAAAAGTGAGCCACAAAATACTGATTTAAAATTTTACTCAATAATGAGTAAACTCTTAAAATGTATAAATAATGAGAAAATTTTACACATTGCTTAATGAAATTCACACCGTTTATAAATTTTGTGAGAGAATATAGCACATTTCCAAGCAAAACTTTTGCACAATACTGTGTGAAATTACACACAGCTTTTTTCAATGTTTATTTTGTTAAGTTTATTAAAGAAGGGTTTCTCCGAGCTCCAAGTCTGTCTAAGAAAGGGTTCAAGAGATTATTGTCTATAACCTCCATCTTACTTTGGCAAATGGGTTTGAAAGACGTACCTAGCTTTTCATCATATTTGCCGAACGTCCAGTGCTTCGCGTAAAGATGGAGCGTATGGCGTATGCACTGTGTAAAATTTTCACATTGAAACTGTGTGAAATTCTGAGCATTGTCACTGAGTCACACAAAGCTGAAGGAATTTACCACATTGCTGAGTATATACAGGATGTCGCAAAAAAAAGTTAATACTTAGTGGACTAATTAAAAACTAGTAAGGGTGTAACCTTTGGATTGGCCAAACATTGAATGCCCTACACTGCAGTATTTTGAAAATTTTTTTTTGTATGTTAGTTAGAAATGACTATTCGTGTTTCTTTCTATTGATTTTAGTTTTCGCAAGTTATTTTTGAGTTAACTCAACTTTGCCAAAAACGGAAAATTCGATTTAATTTTTTTTTTTTTTATATGATAAGGAAAGTACCCTGAACAAGAAAATATAAACACTTTCCGAATGATGCAACTTGAGGTTTAAAAAATGTTTTGAACACCCGTGATATGTATGTATGTATGTATTTTCCTTTAACACCTAGGAGGAGCATAGGGCCAATATGAAACGTCTCCATTTGTTGCGATCCCTTGCGATGACTTTGATCTCTTGGCATGACTTTCCCGATTCTTGTATTTCCTTTTCTAGCGACCTTTTCCAGTTGGTTTTGAGTCCACCACGTCCTCTACTTGTGGATTCCACTCAACAGCCTGACGACAAACTTCGCTGTGTGGTTTCCAATCCATCTCTATCTGCGCAGGTTAACCTCGTTTGCTATAGGCCCACGGAAAAAACTAAACCGTAAAAATTCATTGAAAATCCCAGTTATTTTTACTGATTTTTTCAGTAACTGTGCGCCCGTAAAGAAAAACCCTATTTTTTACTGACTACACACAGTAAATTTTTTAAAAAATATAAAAATAAAAAAAAAATTATGTTGATTGGCGTCGAACTTAAGACCTTTGTGTCTCTGGGCGACGCTCTAACCACTGAGCTACTGTAGCACTTTCATTTCTATAGCTTATTATTTTATTTAAATTATATTTCATTTATTATTTTTTACAATCTCAACCAGTAATAATTGAAATGTATTCAAAGCAAATATTGCAGAGCCAACTGGCATTTTTTCATGCGACAAGTTTTTACTTCTACATTCAATAATTTTCACTGTTTATATCTTTACTTTTTAAAGTTTAAGCCGTATATTTTACTTTCGTGCCATTACTTTTTCATGAGAATTCAGTAAAGTAATTGAATTACTGGAACAAACCGTAATTTTTGACGAGATTATTATCACTTTGTGCTATTTGAAAAACAATTTTTGCGGATCATTTTTTTGCGTGCCTCTGATTGCAATTTTGATGTAGCTCAGCATTTGATATAGTGCGAGGCCACCAAACATTTAGTATACGCCTTCAGCAATTATTGACGAATACTTGCAGCTTGTTTGATAGTTGTTCAGTAACAAGCCATGTTTCGCACCCATATAACAAAACCGATTTCACATTCGAATCAAAAATGCGCACATTCGTTTTGGTGGATATAACGGAAGAAGACCATATTTTGTTCAGTTAAGCAAACGCGCCTTTTGCTTTTGATATTCTTGAGTTGATATCCTCTTTTGCTCCACCATCCATGGAGATAATTCTGCCTAAAAACGTGAAGCTATCGACGTTTTTGATGTCATCACTGCCAGTTCTAAACGTGATGTTATTGCTGTTTTCGTTTAGCTTCATGCTTTTAGTCGTGGATACGTTAATTTTTAGGCTGGCCTTTTGTAATTCCAAGACAAGGTCATCAATTTTGCTTTGCATATCTGAGTGTTTGGACGATAAGAGGCAAATGTCGTCAGCGTAGTCGATATCTTCTAGATGTTCGGTAAAGTTATATTGGATACCCCTTTTGGCGTTATTAAGAGCTTTATCTAGGATATCATCAAGAACGATAAGGAAGAGAGATGGTAATAGTAAACACCCCTGCCGTACTCCTGAATTAGTGGTGAATGTCGGTGACAACAACCCGTTGTGTAACACACTGCATTTAAAACCTTCATATTGCGCACGTACTAAGTTTATGGCCTTTGCGGCAATACCTCTTCGTTGCAGTGACGCCCAGATGTTTTCTCGGGAAACACTGTCGAAGGCAGTGCTATAGTCTACGAAGACAAGTTGAAGCGCGGGCACGCCACTCACATGATTGTTCGATAATTATTCTAAGGGAGTTGATTTGATCCACGCATGAACGGTTTGGCCGAAATCCTGCTTGTACGTATTGATATATCATAATTGTTGTTTGTGTTATTTATTGATATTTGGTAAAGTTGTTTCTTTGGAACAAATTCAATACCGATTGCAGGTGTTGCCACCTTATCAGGGCGTGTTCACCCAAATAACTTTAAGAAATTTTTAAGTGTGTTACTTAATGACATTTATATATTGAAAATTGATATATGACTAAAAGTTCAATTAAAAAATCAATTTTCAATATATAAATGTCATTAAGTAACACACTTAAAAAATTCTTAAAATAAAATAAATAAATAACATATTTCATCACTTACTCTTACCGCGGATTCGTCTGGCTGAAAAAATAAAGTTAGCCATAAAAAAAGTTCGTAGGGTTTTTCCGGGAAAATTGGGAGTTTTCCGGAAAATGCTTTTAGCTCAAAATAAGCTCGAAACTAGCTCGAAATTCCTGCGTTAAAAGATTATATCGCTAACTCTTCTCGCGGATTCGTCTGACTGAAAAAATAAACTAAGCTATGCAAAACAAATTTTCCGTCTTTTTTAAGATATCCAAACTTTAAAGTGAAAGTGAGTCAGGGTACTCTTTGACCATTAAAGTTAATATGGTTTGTTGATTGTGCTAGTCTTTATCTTTAAAACACTTTTAAAATTATTTCGATATTTTTTTTTAACCTAACCTAAATACAAAGTTTTTCGTTATTTCACTTTAGTAGATATGTATACAGTTGAAAAATGGCAAAAGTACAGGTTACTATGGATAGTTATAGCTATCCGAAGCCAATGACAAATATTAATTTTACTATTTGTTATATAATTAGCTTTAAGTCGACCTTAAAATAATGATTTTGCACTTTTGAGCAAGAATAACTCAGGATACTGACATTATTGAAAAAAAAACCAAGTTCAGATACGTAATCAGGAGATCCCAATCTACCATTACCGGCTATAAATAATGGAAGTGATGAGCAGTCTTGGCCTTGGTCTTGATCTTGGACATTGATCTTGGTTTTGATATTGAGTCTTGGTTTTGGTCTTGATCATGGTTATTAAGTCTTTGTCTTGGTCTTTGCCTTAGTCTTGAAAAAATTTCTAAAGATTGTTGAGAGTTAAAAATTTCGAAACCTTATTTTTACATAGCAGTTGGGTTTTTGAGATGCCAATCTTCGAACTACCAAGACTGAAAAGCAGTCTTGGTCTTGACGATTATCGTGACCAAGATCAAAACCAAGATCAAAACCAAGATCATAGCGGTCTTGGTCTTGGTCTTGGTCTTGGTCTTGGTCTTGGTCTTGGTCTTGGTCTTGGTCTTGAAAAGGTATCAGTGTCTTGGTCTAGAAAAATTATCAAGACCAAGACTAATTTTGCTCATCACTTGACGATGGTAGGACTGCGCGGGGAGTGGCGGCTAAAAAATAAATAGACCACCGCAGATCTTGTTAACTTATATATTCCTGTTACTTGGGGTCTTACATAGCTATAAAAACCTTAGCTCAGTTTTTGTATTCATATTTTGTACACACAACTCCATAAAGATAAATTGTTAATTTTTTTACCATTTTATAGGTAAAATTTTATAATTTTAGAAAAAGTGACGCATTTTGAATTATGAGACAAATATGGATATGACTAATTTTTGAACTTAAATATCTCGAATACCATAACTAAACCGTAAAAACGAAACTGAAATAAATAATGAAAAAGAAATTATACAATAGATGTTTAAATTATATATATGTCGGGTTTACCTCTTTATTTTGAATGCGGTTTTCCATTTTAAATAATTTTCAATTTATTTTTATAGAATTTATTTAGTTTTTAAGTTCTTTTCTTTTTCGATTTTTTCAAATTAAAAATCTCAAATAATTTTCAAGTCATATTTTTACATTCTTGCTGAAGTTCACAATTTATTTTTATTCGTCAGTGTTTTCTTCGCAAGTACTATTATACGACATATACAAATTTATAAAAGACACCGCCATACATATAAAAATTGTACAAAGCGCAATGATAAAAGATAAATTATTGCTATTTGCAAACTGTCATGGGTAAAAAATTATATTTGAAAAATTGAAGAATTAAATAATTAAATTTTTAATCATTCATACAAATGTAAGTATGTACATACGTACGAGTGACGTAAAATATCGCTGCACTTAAACCTCTCTTGACAACAAAGCATAAATAAACTTGAAAGATACTCGCGCTTGCAGTATAAATTCATTCTTTACAATATTAGCCATCAAAGTGTCAAGTATAAAATATCTATACAAAATATTTCTATTCATCGAATAACAACAAAGTAATTAACTGCATGTGCAGTATAAAATAAAGATATTGTAAGTACGAGCAGATGCAGATTTAAGTATTCTTGAGATACACTACCAAATTGTCTTTAATGAATGCAACATCAACATCTAACGGATATAATTTATAAGTTGCAATTTAATGCAACTGCAATACCTCTGATGCTGCTTCTGAAGGGGAAATCGAACAACACTTGAGTGCGGAGACCTTGAAATACTTGTACCTCATGTTGTTACATGTTGATGTGAGAAGTCATGTTCCATGCTCACATATGTGTACTCCATGATATGTGGAGTATTTCAAGCATGCAATCTAAAGTGGGTGAATTATGCGTTTGATATATTTGTTAATGGAAATGATGCAGTTTCCTCATTACGGGTTTTATTGCTCTTCAAAGTTTTGTATAAATGTCATGATGATGATGAGTTTTAAAAATAAACATTACTGTTATCGAATTGTATAGATTTCTTCTAAAATAATACATCATCAATTCAATGAGTACTTTCACTATTTGGAGATTAACAGATTACTAACAGTTCATTCAGGCTTTAGTCAGATAAAACCAGTTATGTTAGTTTTTATAACTTCATCCAATTTTAGATGAATCATACAGTTTTCGTTCAATATTTAAGTTTCCATTCAGCCCATTTACCAGATCCCACCCATTTTATGTCCCGAACATTTTTATATTACCACAAAACTGCATACCATGTTTGATAACATTATCTCAAGTAGTTTTTCCAACATACTGTTAAAAAAATTGGTCTTAAGATAACACAGTACCGCAATTCTTTTTCATTCTCAAGGTCCCAAGTGCCAATAAGCTTCTGAAAAAATAGAGAATGAACAAAAGAACTTATAAATTTATAGGCCTGCGTAGTCATCAAACTAAAAACAAACCAGAACCACAAATAATTCAAATGTCTTTATTTCACTAGGCCATTAATACTTTAAATCTCATTTATTTAATATTGCACGACAAGATTTATCCAAAATAAAGCCTAAGAATCTTAAGGATGGTTCGAATTTCAAAAATTCTTTTAGATGAAGACTAAATTTCTGAAGCGATTAACACCAAAATCGCTTAAGTGTGCTTAAAATTGATAGAGTTATAGCATTTTGAGCCCCAAAATTCAGAAAAGATAAAATTTCAAGTTCGGGAATGTTCAGGTTAAAGTTCGTTAGGTTTTCAAAAATAAAAATTTTTATACTCTCCAACGATTTTTACAGGATTATCGCATAAGGTAACGAAGCTTCTCGGAGGTGATAGAGGAGGCCTTGTGTGCATCATGAATAACTTCGAAAATTGGAGAAAAACACAGCATTTGCGGGAGGTTCTGTTGGGTAATTTTTTTGCAAAGAAAACTGCTACCAAAAGTCATTTTTGCATCGGATCGTGACTGGGGATGAAAAATGGATCCATTACGACAACCCGAAACGCAAACATTCATACACACAAAAAAAAAAGGACATAATATTAATGAAAAATGAATTATTTCTAACGAAAAAATTCATCGAATATGAGCCGAGTACAGCATTCATTGATTATAAGTATTTTCAATCATACGTTAAATAACGCATACGTTCGCTTATGAATTACTCATAACATGTAAGAACTTTTCTTAAAATCTAAGGACAAAATACGTAAATTTTTTTTGATGAATTATTTTTAAAACGTAAGAACACGTTCATAAAATCTATGAATGAAATTCATAAATTGTTTTTTTTTTTTCAAAACAAAAAAATTCAATCAAACTTTTAAAATACAAATTTTACACAAAAACGTCAGAGGAGTCTGTAGCTTATATGATAAGGGAGCCAGTAATATTTCTCTTCGATTGGGTTCCCGGGTTCGAACCCCAGTGCGGGTTACCGTTTTTTATTATAATTTTTTTTTTTTTTTATTAGGATAACGCTCTTGTTCCAATACCAAGGACATACAATAATAAAATGAAGTAGTGCGTCTTAAAGAAAGTAAGCGCTTGATGCTGGAGAAAGCTTTATGAAGCGCTAGTGTCCCATTGGACAAATAACTACTTACCATAGCATGAAACTATGCTTAGGAGTCCCAAGAGAATACATAGCATGATGTTCAAAGCGATATAGAAAGGAACTTTCAACAATACTTTATTTGAAATTTACCATAAACCAGTCTAGAACCAAAAGGTGTAGATGAAATACAAGCTGAAAATAATATTTTAAGTTGATGAAACCTTTTCTAAAAAATTATGAACGTTTCTTTAATTATATGTAAACATACATAAAATATTTGATCTGTAGTTTTATGAAACGTCTTACGCATACGAAAAAGTTCTTAAAATTTAAGAACGGAAATTCATAAAAAAATTCTTCATAGAAAAATATTTATGAATTCATGTTCTTACGATTAATGAATCGTTCTTAAAATCAAAAAATTTTAATGTAAAATTTTTATTTGAAAATCAATGAATTTCAATGTATGAATGCCGTTCATAAATATTATGTTCAATATTTTTTTGTGTGTATAAAACAATTTTCGATGAAAAGCTAGGGTCATCCAAGAAAATTATTTTTCCAAAGCTAGTCAGAAAATCAGTTTTAATCCTGTAACTCCTCAAAGGTACATTTTAGATACCCTCAGACTCAATTTTTTTGTTAGTCTATCACCTCCCAGAAGCTTCGCAAATTAATGCAATGTACCCTATAGGTATATATGAACTCAAATCATTTCAAAGGTATTCTTGAGATATGTAGGGGAAGAGTACCGGCTGTGGCACCTTTTTGTTTTCGACTCATAACTTTTGACCAAATGCATATTATGCAGACTTATAAGTATGGAAAGCTAGAGAACTTAGCTAGCTATTCGTGAAGAAAGAAAATTAATTTCGTCAGTTGGAAAAATTATATCAAAGAACTAGTGAAGTAATAATTTTTGAAAAAAAAAATTCTTAGGTTCGGCTGAGGGCACCCTTAGAAAATCGGTTAAAAATGTGATAATATGAAGTAAAACGCAATCAAATTAAGAAGAAAGCAAAATTGATTTATTTTGGAAACATTGACTCACACAAATTCAACAAATTCTGCTCAACTGCTTCAATAAAATTAGCGTCACAGAAAACTTCTGGATCGAATGGCATTTGCCCTGAAACCAGACTTGATTGTCTTCGGCGTCAATGCCAAATCAATTGTTTCGCAGACTTAGCTGGCTAGGAGACGTAATTTCTAGCGTTTTTTGACATTGATCTTTTGCCAAGCAAGAATTTTTTGTACCAATTCATGCCCGCCATCTGCTCCTCGGTCCACTTGTCTGGAAACTCAATACCGATATTTTTTACAAAGTGGTATGCAACCTTGCAACCCACACTGAATAAAAACTACTTTTTTGCTGCGATATCTTTAAAGGGCCTACGACGGCATCTACGAGGATATTTCAGTAAAACACAAGTTTTAAATAAAAAAAGAGTGGTGCCCACACTCTACTTTGACAGCTACTTTAAAAAGCAATGAGCAAATTGTGTTGTGCAAACATTTTGATTGCACTCAGCTTTTCGATTGATTCATTTCGATTTATCGCACTTGGAAAATGATTGAAAAAGACTTTTGTGTTGATTTTCACTTATTCAAAAATTGTTTTCTTCTCAGCACAAAGCAAATGCATCTGTTTGCTCCTGTATATGCACAAAAACTTCGTGCTGTTATAAAACGTGCTTGACATTTGTTAGAACAGCCGAATTTGTTTTCTGTCAAAAGTTAAGGGGGGTGCCCACATCCAAACCATGTCCGTAGTCCCCTATGTATATAAGTAACTTTATAATAAAATAAAAGCCCTATTATGCCGCGATTTTCCATGAAATGGATTTGAGCGACCTCTAAGGGGCCATTCACATATTGCGTAACGCGCCAGAGGGGAGTGGGAGGGGAGTCGGACGATATGTTAAAGAGTGTTACTTGGGGGGGAGGGGTCATCAACTACGCAACGTTACGTCGATTTTATAATTTTATGCGACAAAAAATTCAAATTTAAATTACCAAAATTAATATTTGTTACGTTACTAGAGGGGAAAGGGTTGTGCTTTTTGTTACGTTGCGTAACGAGCGAAGAAGGGGGTCCAAATCGGTCGAAAATTGTGTTACGTAATATTTGAAAGGCCCCTAAGTAACCATTAAAATATTTGAAACAAATGCATAATGAAAAACAACAAAATTTATTGGAAGGCTGATTTTCGTTACGTTCCAATGATCAAAGCAACAATCATAGTATCATCAGACGAACTTGTCAAATTTACCTTTTGCTGTGATTCTCAATAAATCTATGCTAAATGTTAAATATAATAAGTTTGTAAGTCTTCTGGATGCGGCAAATTCGTCTGATGATGATAGTGTTATTTGAGGTAATGTAACAAATTTTTGCACAGATACTGGGAAAAGTTAGTGATGCTTACTTAAGCAAGAGGGCGAGGCACCTCCCATACAAGCCACATTTTCAAAATGCAGAGCGTAGGGTATTTAATTTTTGGTCAGGCTAGAGGTTAAAACCTTTCCAGATTTTTTTTTTTTTTTTGTTTTTTCTATAGGTGTCGACCCACCGTAATGTACATATCTACATTGCCTGAGCAATTCATATAAATAAACAAAACTCATTTAGTTAACAAGACGATAAGTAAATCAATTTTTAGAAAACCTAAAACTTAATTGCCCAACATAATATTCATTCATAAAAAACCAAATTTATATAATGAAAGCGCATTAAAATGCAACGTCAATACAATATATTTACGTGTCTATTTACATACTTAGATAGATGTCCATATGTTAACATGTGGGTTCATTTGATTTTCTGTTGTTGTTTATTTGCATTTGTATCTAAATGTTTTCTGTGATTTATTTCACACTCGTAGAAAAAATTCCTAAGCAATGAAACAGACAGCAACAAAAGGCAAAAAAAATTCGCGCCGAAAATAAATTGCTAGCTACCGAATGAAGTTGGCTTTTTTGCTTGTGGCTGGCTGGCTGACTCTGACAAACTTGTTGGCGCTGGCAGCTACTCACAGCTAATGAACCACAAACAACGGATACGTTAATGAAGCGCAACTCTATGAAGCGTAGCTTAATTTCCGAGGACGGTCAGTGTACCAAAACCACCAACACCAACGGCAGCAGCAGCAGCGGCAACAAAACTAAGAATTACAGTGGCTACAACAAAGGCAGCAGCAGACAGCATAAGTAGCAACAAATTGCTTTATACCAGCAGCATCTAATTGTGGTTAGAAATCTTGGTTGCATGCGTTGTGCGTTTTTTGTTGTCAGTCAGTAGAATTACAACTACAACCAAAAACGACACCTTTTTTGTTATTTTTTAAAATCTTTATGAGTCATTTAGTCGTTTGAAAGAATAACACTAGGCACAAAAAAAAACAAATCATTTTTCCACTTCTTTCGTACTTGAGCGAGAGCAGATCCGCCACATTTATAGGAGTCCATAAACTTTTTTTTATAGAATCTTTTGATTTACAAGAAAAAAAATTTTGCAATTACATTCTGCGGGTGACAGCGGCTTAAAAGCTTTTTTAGGTTCTAGAACATACCAAAATATTTATTCTAAGTTTTTTTAACATTTTTTAACTTCGAGAGTTATACGGACATCGGTAAGCATCTGTCGATCGACAATTCGCACATTCACATTTATCATCATATCTTCGGCGTTAATAGCCCGATTGGTGATTTAAAAATAAGTTCCAAGAATCCCAAATTTGTTTATGGTGTTTTATTCAACATCGTAGTTAGACATATTTGAAACAAAAAATTTAAAATTCCTGACACTCTACACTTTAAATGTTTGACATTAAAAAAAAAAAAAATTATAGATCGACCGAACCAGGGTTCGAACCTAGGACCTTCCGACTGATAGACTAAAGCATATCCTCCACACCACTGACGTATGTTATAAACAAGTATATGATTTGTATACACTATTTAATATTCGAAGCTTCATTGTGTATTTAATTTGAATTTAACTAAACAAAAGTAAATAAATTAAAAAAGGAAAATAAGGATATGAACAAAAAAAATTTAAAATAGAAAAAAAAAAATTACCCACACTAGGATTTGAACCCGCGCCCATGGATGCCAAATATTTTTATGATTTGTCGCAGGCGATAAAAATATTCAGGTGCAACAATTCATGAAATGGTTCGTGGAACTTTTTTATTTATATCAAGTGAAATATTTTTCCTAGTGTTTGCTGCAAATACTTATCACTTGGGATAAAAGATAAATGTTTGCTTGAAATAATAAGTGTTTGTTTTAAATATTCGATAATTTGCCGCAAATACTTTCCAAACAATCTTTTTTCTGAGTGAAGAGCACTTCGTTTTTTATTCGACCTTTTTCATTTAAGTCTTTCACCAGCGCACAAGCAAAGTCTAAAGTCTGGTTCTTTTGACCAACCTATGTATTCTGACGTATTTTTTTACGCTGATTCCGAAATCAGCAATGCTCTTTTGCTCATGGTTTCTGAGATATTAAAAAAGACACCAAAAAAACAAAATTTTTCGCTGTTATTGAAGTTGAATAACGATACAAAGTAAATTTTAACCGTAGAACCTGATATGACACCTTAAAGAATGAGCCTTTTTCTCGAATCTCCATTCTGAATTATGTCTCCAACTTTTTTCGTCTCTGAAATATCCTAACCTAAAATATAGGTTCGTAAAATAGCACTTTTTTGGCTATTTTTGAGTATGTATACATGTCGAACAAAATATTGCTGCTCAATTCTATGAAAAAGGATTATATGGTACTATTCCTTATCTACAATAAAAGCAATAGAGTGATCTATACTATTTTTCTTTACAAAGTTATGGCCATTTTAAGAAAAAGGTTAATAGTTTTAGGTGTCATATCGGGTTTTACGATTAGAATTGACTTTGTCTCGTTATATACCTTCAGAAATAGCAAACAACTGAGTTTCTGATGTCTTTTTTTAACGTTTAAGTCATGATATTTCAGAAACCATAAGAAATAGAGCAATTCTGATTTTAAAATCATAAAAAAATACGTCGAAATACATAGGTCAAAAGAAGCAAGAGGTCGAATAAGTGCTCTGGATAAAACTTTTTTTTCCAAGATCATAACAAAATCACACAAGAAACATTTTTGCGAAACATATTAACCCATTATATCTTGTTTTTGTGGGTCTGTTTGACCCGTTTTCCAAAAACTGGTTTATAATGGGCTAAAATGTTCTACAAAATTTTTGTACAAAAAATTTCACTATGGGTAATCGAAGTCAAAAATGTTTAGAACTTAGGAGTAATAATGCATAAAAAAGTGTAATAAAAAGGCAATGTATGAGGGGTTCAAGGGTTTTGACGATTTTGTGGCTTTCGCGATGAAATTTCGACTTTTTAGTGTTCAGCGACTTGTGATGAAATTTTATAGCAAATATTTCGGTGGTACACACTGATTCCATATTGCTCAGTTTTAGTTGTAATTTTTGTACCTTTTTAATAAAAGGGTAAAAATTACCCGTATGATGAGGCTGTAGAGGGTCAAAGCATTCTACAAAAATATTCCCCGCAATATCCTACAAAAGTTTGCTGAACACATAATTTACCTCCGATGTAAGGATCCTATAGTTTAATATGTCGATTTAACACAAGAATGCGTTAAAAAGGGGGAAACTTTAACCCCAACTAAAAAAAAATTCACATGTAAACTTTCAAAACGTCCTTTACCAAAAGCCGTTTACAGAACCTTTTAATTTGGGAAAAACCTGAATTTGTTGTACAGTGTTATCAAAAAAGTTGATGAAAAATGACTTAAAATTAAATGTACATATATGAGGGGTATAGAAGCAAAGGCAGCAATCTCCATTTTTTTTCTGAGTGTGTCTGTTAGTGTTTGACCACAAAGTGTCATCAAATGCAAGAAGATGGCACGATCAAAGAGGTACAGAATCAAAGACGACAGTCTCTCCTTTAACCATGGACATGTTTGATAGTGACATCTAGTTGCGTTTGATGGTAGCTTCTGATCAAACACTGTCAAACACGTTCATAAATAAAATGGATATTGCTGCCTTTGCTTCTATACCCCTCATATGTTGTAGACGAAAATGTTTTCCGACCACCATTATTTTTCCCTACCCAATATTTAACTCAAGCATACTACCACACTGTTGCCATCCCTCAAAGGGGCTTCAATACAAAATTAAGATAAAAATGTGAATTTTGCACTCCATATTTTTTCACTTTTTCAAGATTTTCATTATATCCACCAAAACGAGAGTGCGCATTTTTGATTCGAATGTGAAATCTGTTTTGTTTCGTCAACAAATGCTTAAGGCGAATACTAAAGATTTGGTGGCCTCGCACTATATCAAATGCCGAGCTACATCAAAAATGCAATCAGAGGGCTATAGCAATCGAGGTCAAGCTGCGCAAATGGAGATGGATTGGTCACACTCTCCGGAAACCACACAGCAAAGTTTGTCGCCAGGCTCTTGAGTGGAATCCACAAGGTAGTAGAGCACGTGGTAGACCCAAAACCAACTGGAAGAGGTCGCTGGAAAAGGAAATCCAAGAATCGGGAAAGTCGTGGCAAGAGATAAAAGTCATCGCAAGGGATCGTGACAAATGGAGAGATTTCATATTGGCCCTATGCTCCTCCTAGGAGTTAAAGGAGAATACATACATACATACATATTAAATCGTACCTATACAAGTGAAAAGCACTAAGTCAGTTTTTCCTAGTTTTGAGTTATTTGGTTTTTCTGCCAAAAAATATTATAGCCATTAGTTTGATAAGACCCATTTAGCGATATCTCTGTTAAAAAATGGTTATTTTCATCATAAAAGTAAAAGAAAATCAAAGATTTCCATACAAAAAATCAAGATTGAATATTTTGAACATCAAATATCTCAAAACCAAAAAGACTGGTTCAGTGCTTTTTAATAAGTAATTAGACTTCAACTATATATGTACATAATTTGTGTTATTTCAAATGTTTTCAAATTTTACAATTGTTTTATTATTAGCAATTCATTAAAGTTTTTGATATCAATTGAAGTATCAGAAATAATTCCCTACCTTCATAAGTAAACATAATTTGATTTACCACTAAAAAATTTTAAATTAATGCGATCACACAAATCAAATGGTATTTATGCTATCGGGAAAAATATTTTTATTTGTTTTTTTTTGAGTTACTAACCTCAAAAGTCGTGAATCAAAATATTGTATCTAACAAATTTTATCCCCATTCAAGCTAATTTGAACTCTATTGTAGTTGGTTATTATATCGTTTGTTTGTTGTTTGCATGTTCATGTGATTTGTTTGCAATTGTTCATATTTATGAAAAAACCTATAACCATATCAAAAACAAATAAAATGTATAGAAAATGAAATTAAAATTTTTTAAATCGATTTAGTTTTTTTTTTTTTATTTAATTCTTTTGTTTTTTCGTGGTTGGCCACGCTTATTTTCTGGAACTAACGCTTGATTGCTTTTTGATTAAATAACGATGCGTACGTTGACCGCAAATTTTTGAATATCCTTGAATTAAAATCAAAACATTCTTTGACGTGAGTAATTTTTTTTGTAATTTTGATTTATTTTGTTAAATAAAAAATTTTGCAATAATTTTATATTGTTTCGGAAGATGTGTTTAAGTCCCGCACTCCAGAGCTATACAGGGTGTATTGCATAAGGTTAAGAAGCTCCTGGGAGGTGGTAAAGGAGGCCTAGACTAACAAAAAGTTGCGCGTAGAGGAGGGGGGGGATCTAATATGTACCCCTGACGAGAGATTTTCTGACTTATTTCAGAAAAAATTTGTTTTTGGATCACCCTAACGTTTTAGAGAAAACATTTCTATGGTGAAGTTTTAGCTAATTGTACGAGCTTTTAGATAGTGTATATGGTTTGCAGCATTTAAAAAGATTTTTTAAAGTTCTGGACCTTTAAAGTTGATATTTGAATTTTTTTCCCACATATTTTGGCTTTGGCGGCCATTTTAGTATGAAAAAAGTCCTAGTGGCCTGGCCTATGATATTTTTTATGGTTTGGTGCACCAACCAGAGTTCCCTAAAGTGGCATAATTGCGAAGTTATAAGAAAAAACAAAACAAGATAAGTCGAAATTCAGTTTAAATTCAAATTTTCAACAATTTTAAAATTGAACTATCCCAAAACTAAAAGATTGGGGTTACCTAGTTGTAGGTTTGAGGTGGCGATATTCAGTTGTTCTAACTTAAATTCCTGTTTTCATTGCCAGAATACTTCGAAATTAAAAAAGGGTAAGGTGTGTTGACAATTCAGTAATTTTTCTTTCTGCAAAAATTTGTTTTTAATTTCAATGTAATCCAGTTATTAAGTATGTAATGTTTGAAAAAATGCTTAATTTAAAGCTTTATCTCTTATGCAAATATTATTCCCCCTAATTTGCTTCTTCTGCATAAGTAATTTCCCTATATTGCTCCTAACTTTTACTTTCAATGATTTACAAATTAATAAAATAAAAATAAAATGCATAAGCGAACATTACGCGAGACTTACTCATGGACACGTAGATCTTGAAAACACACTCACTTCAATGAACGCAGGAATTCACGGATTAGTCATGTCGACACTCGCTTCAGTCACTTGTACAAATCCAGTTATTAATGTCGTAAAAGTATCGATATATTAAAAATAAAGGCTAGTAAGTATTCAAATTCATTTTATAATTTAAAACCATTAAGAGCGGATCCGTAACGGATGAAAAAGCGGAGATATGAACCGTTTGGCACACTGTGATTCTTCAGTTAAGTTTTCTCACCATTTTTAAATTTGTGAGAGGGATGCTTAAAATTTTCGCACCATTTATACATTTTTGAGCGATTTTGCCACACTGCTGAGTGAAATTTTTTATACATTATTGTGTGGATCGCGTTCTAACAAAATATGTGAAAATTTCACACAGTTTATTTGAATTTGCAAATGTTAAAAGGCGGAAGTCAATAAAGAGCAAAAGTAATGTCATACACATTATGTGCAATAACAATATGTTATTTGACCCATATTATTTTTTAAGCTCAATGCTGTTAATTTCACTTTATCAAGTAAACTTTTTGTGAAAACAGAGATTAACTTTATTGATTTCTAACAAAATGGCGGCTAAATAATATTATGACATTAATTTTGTCCTTTATTGACTTCCGCCCTTTTAACATTTGCCGATTCGATTCATTTAAAGCGCATATCGATTTGAAGTATTATGTGTCTAAAACATTCAGCGCCCTCTGTTTCAACTAAGGAAAAAATACAAAATACTACTGTGTAGGGTATGAAATTTTTGGCCAGGCCAAAGGTAACACCCTTACTAGTTGGTAGTTTTTTTAAGCACAAAATATCGATACATTGCCAAGTTGTTCACTAACCACATCTCTAGCGAATGAGTGAGTGGCTCAAGTGACTTTCATTGCTACACTCCAATGGCAAATTCCGCTTCTACAACAACAGCAGTCAGTCAAGTTTTATTTTTTTGTTCCGATGCAATCAATGCAATGGCAACAGTAACAGCGAACAGCAGCAGCAACACAGCAACAGCACACTTGCAGCAACAATTTAATGCGGCTTGCAACTTGCATGCATGCATTTCCTGATTGTTGTTGTTGGGCTGGTGGCATTGTGCAATAAGTGGCGCAAATACACGCACCAACACACGCATACACACATACATAAATATATACGTATGCTTGCATGCTCTCAACACTCATACAAGTTTAGTTTTTAATTGCACTCAGCAGTCAAGTGGCAGCAAGAGCAATTAAAAATAAATTTTAAATAAAAATAAACTTTTTTAAAATAAAATTTTATTGAAAAATCTCGTAAAAAAAGTTGCCCACTATTAAATATGCAACAAAAGCAAAAACAAAAACAACAACAACAAACGCAATGAAATTTATAACGTATTAGATATTTTAGCGCTGCCCTTCTTACGACTTAAATAAGGATTTAATATACAGTCTAGTTTTATTATATGAAACGCAAGTACTTAAGAATTATTTCAAGACATTCACCAGATATATTTATGATAACATGCTTCAACAGTTTTATGTAATTTGCTCCAAAATTGTACAAGATATGCCTTTAATATCTTTGTAGCAAATATTCACTGTAATATGATGAAGTTATGTTTAGAAGTAGTGATGAGCAAGCCAAGACCAAGACCATATCAGTCTTGGTCTTGTTCTTGCACATTGAGCCTTGGTCTTGGTTTTGATTATTGAATCTTGGTCTTGATCTTGCTCATTAAGTCTTGGTCTCGGTCTTGATCTTGGTCTTGAAAAAATTTCTAGAGATATTGAGTATTCAAAATTTCAAAACCATATTTTTCCAAAGCAGTTGGGTTTTTGAGATGACAAAATTCAAATTGAGAGTTGATTTTACCTTCAAAACGGGCGTGAAACACCTTTTAACTATAAATTACCAAGACTGAAAAGCAGTCTTGGTCTTGATGATTATCGTGAGCAAGACCAAGATAATTACAAAGACCAAGAACAAGACTCAAGACCAAGACCAATTTTTCTCACAACTATTTAGAAGACATCATAGAAAACTTTAGTTTATAACCCAAACATACGGTTTTTCTGTAATACTTGATTTTTCGAAATTCGAAGCGCTATAGTGCCGCTTAACAAACCATCTTCGAAAATGCCTTTGATAGTTTTTTTTTAATTACACAGGCGCACAATAAAAAAAGTACCATGCGCGAAAGATCAGACCATCGGAACTTTATGTTTTCGGGGTCGCTGAATCCGAATATGGTGCCAGAATAGCGAAGTTGGTTCGCGTTTTTTCAGAAATCAACAATAATGCTGAAAATTTGAGATTTTTCCTGGTTTCTGAAAAAACGCGAACCAACTTCGCTATTCTGGCACCATATTCGGATTCAGCGACCCCGAAACCATAAAGTTCAGGTGATCTGATCTTTCGCGCATGGTACTTTTTTTATTGTGGGCCAACGAAAAACTTTTTATATCCATCTTTTCCTTGCATTTCATTGAAATTGGTGTAGTGCTTTAGCGGTGAGATCGTTTTTTTTTTCATCTAAAGGCATGGCAGCGCCCACTTATAAGCAAAATGGTCATGTTATCGTTCCTTAGTGCTAACCCCATCTCCATACCAAATTTCAAAAAAATCATAGGAGTGGTTTAGCCGTTAGAGCTTTTTTCCATTTAGGGGCGTGGCACCACCCACTTGAAAATTAAATGTTCCATAGTATTAACTCTCAGTTTGATTGTTTACTCCAAGCTCTCTTTTACGCATAAAACGTACATAAACGAAAGCTTTTCGGATAAACACTTGGGAAAACTTGGAGTAAATGAAATGACTCCCTATCTCCATACGAAATTTCAAAAAAAATTTAAGCAGAGGTTTAGCCGTGAGAGCTTTTTTTCCATTTAGGGGCGGGGTTCTGAATTTAATTATTTATTTATTTATAAGAATTTTTAAGTGAGTTACTTCATGACATTTATATATTGAAAAATAGTTTTTAATTGAACTTTTAGTTATATATTTGCAAAGATCGATTTACATATAAGTCTATGAATGCATTTTCTAACACATAATTATGACAAATCAAGGAACGGATTAAAAACACATATTTCGCCACAAAGACTCATCAGACTATTTCTGTTGTAATTGTAATTATATGTTATTTTACTAAATTAATTATAATTGAAAAATTGCAAGTTGAAAAACTTTTGTGTTTTGGCCTGGGCGGGAGTTGAACCAAGGACCTCCCGGTTGGTAGCACAAGTCGTTAGACCAATGCACCGGCTGCGAAACCGACTTTTGCCAGTTTTGTTTGTGTGTTAATACGTGTGCCTTGATGTCATAATTGTTGTTTGTGTTATTTATTGATATTTGGTATAGCTGTTCCATTGGAACTTAATGTGTTGCCACCTTATCAGGGCGTGTTCTCCCAAATAACTTTTAAGAATTTTTAAGTGCGTTACTTAATGACATTTATATATTGAAAAAAGTTTTTGGATCTACAGTCTCTTTGCGTTGCTTAAGTTTTAAGGTATACCTTCTTACCAAAAGAAGACATTTTCTGTAATATAAAATTTCAACTTTTTCCGGGATTTTCAGAATCTCACTTCGGAGCAATGAATTTAAGGGAAAATATGTATAAATTTAACATTTTTAAAAGATTTAAGATATCTTCAAAAAATATATATTTTACGTTTAAGCCCGCATTCAGGCCCAGTATCAAATATGGGCTTTTTTGCAATAAGGCCTCCTCTAAATATTCATTGCTGCAACATTTCATTTTCTCGTAATTTCGAAAAGTAATGCACCCTAATTTGAATCTTTTTTGGAGAACAACGCAGATCACAATTTAAATATATCTGTAGCATAATTTTTACGGTCACAATTTATTTACCACTTCTTGAGTAGCGTGATATTACATATTTGTAAGTATGTATTCTTTAAGACAAAATACGTGCGTATTTATATGAGTATACTAACTATATTAACGTCAACTACTACTTACATATTACAACATCATAGCCTCTTTACAAGAGTATGTAATAACGGCTTACCTTCATTTAACAAAGTGACCAATGGCTCGAGCCGTTGGCTCAAACCTTGCTCTTTATAAATTTGGGTTCAATATAGTATACTGACCACTACATCTTTGTACTTTGTTGCTGCATTGTTTTTTAACGTGTGCTTTATAAACAGTTTAGGCTTGTTATTTTATTATCTCGTTAACTTGTTAGTTATGGAGAATTACTTGTAAATTTGTCGTTGCCTAATTGTTGTAATGCTTCTAATATTCGAAACAAACAAAATTAACAAGGTTATTGTGAAAAGAAAAAAGAAGGTGCCAATAAGAAGATTAATGATATTGAAGCATACTAATATACAAATTGGAACTACTTATTCATATCTTTAGGTCATTTTTGTAAACAAGAAACTACTTGGACTACATATATTTTCGTGTTATATTAATTTGAACATTTGTGACCATGTGCATTAAAAGGGTCAATATTTGAATGAATGAATGTGTTCTAGCAATTGTTTTAAAGAAAGGTTAGAATGTCGAATATTTCTGTGGTCACTTACATACATAGTTTAGTTTGGATTCCAATAGGTTATTGATGGCATCTGATTGGTGATCTGATTGATACAGGCTTGACAATAATTTTTCTACATTTATGGGCCTTAACTCCCTGTATATCTTCTAAATCTCTCTTTTAAATCTTAAGTTGTAGTAAAAAAACAATTTATTTATTTTTTTGTTTTTTTAAGCGAAAAACTTTATTTTCATCCGAGACTTCCAGAGAGGAAACTTTTCACTTGAGAGGAATGAATCCAATAACAAAATGTATAAAATCTACTCC
This sequence comes from Calliopum simillimum, assembly GCA_951812925.1. NCBI lineage: Eukaryota > Metazoa > Arthropoda > Insecta > Diptera > Lauxaniidae > Calliopum > Calliopum simillimum. The sequence goes on along the minus strand of OX638369.1, from coordinate 90,311,395 downwards.
TTAAAGAAATGCGGGCAAAGCAATTTCCAACTGTCTCAAGGTTTTTTGAGACAAGTTCAAAAAACCTCTCAAAAAACATAGATTTTTTGGCGTCTATACCTTCATTTAAACCCATTTTATCATATCTGGTCCAAAAAAAATTAAGCTGAGGAAGTTACAATTTTACTGAACAAGTCACTTCACCTCTAAAGGCATTATTACCAACGCAAGTATAATATTTTATTTTTATTTATTTTAAGAATTTTTTAAGTGTGTTACTTAATGACATTTTATATTGAAGATTGATTTTATTTAATTGAACTTTTAGTCATATATTTGCAAAGATCGATTTACATATAAATCTATCAATGCATTTTTCTAACACATAAGACGAAACATATGTCACTATAGCCGTGTTTTTAATCCGTTCCTTGATTTGTCATAATTATGTGTTAGAAAAATGCATTGATAGATTTATATGTAAATCGATCTTTGCAAATAAATGACTAAAAGTTCAATTAAATAAAATCAATTTTTATTTATTTTTATATATTTTTATTGATCTGATATGATATATCACATGAATCGGCGAAAATCAGGAAAATTAGTCTTATCATATGACGCTATCATCGCGGAAATCAAAGATATGGGTTCATAGTTATGCACATATCTTTAATAATAGAAATTTTCTTAATTTTGTGTTTGGGACACATATGTCCCCTTGGTCGTCAAAGGGTTAGTAAATAGCACTATGCAACAGCCAAATCTCCCAGTCAATGCCACTATCCATTTCATATGTAAAATGGGCTGCTGATTCCGAAAATTGCATTATTTTTTTTTTCGTGTCGTTTTTGAGATATCGGTCATTTTCGGTTTTCGGACCAAAAAAAAAAGATAGTTCCATTTAAATACAAATATCTCAAGAACTAATGTTTGTATTCAAATGTATTATATCTTCTCTTCTTATACGAGCTAAAATTGTATGTTTTTTTGTTTGTTTGTTTTTTTGTACTCAATATTTTTTTCTCGAAAACGGCTACAGCGATTTCAATGAAACTTGGAATATTGTTAGATATTAGCATACAATGAAGAATGAGATAGGTTTAAACTTTGTAAATGCTCACCAGAGGGCGTGGCACTGCCCTAAATTTTAAATTTTATTTAGTCATAACTCGCAAACCATACAAGGTATTTAAATGAAATTTGGTAAGCGGGTACGGCTTAATAATACCTTGTGATAGACAAAAAGTGGGCGGAATCGATAAAGTGCCACGCCCACTTTTTAGTCCTTGAAAATTTTAATTCAATATTACTCGAAAACGACTCCAACAATTTTAATGAAAGCTTAGAGATATTACCTCTAAAAACAAGAATTCATATGTGATACGCCGTAATATTGGGAAAACTCGTTGAAGAGCGTGGCACTGCCCACAAAAATATAAAACGGTATAAAAGGAAAACTAATAAAGCAAACACTCTGAAATTAACTGTGATGAACCTAATTGCTATAGGGCATCTCTGATCTGAAAGTAGGCGAAATATCGCCATTGCGCGTGGAACCTCCCATACAAGCAAAATATGTTAAATGCTATTCCTCGCAAATGTTACAAGATATTTTAATGAAATTCGGTATGTAGGTTCTGCTTATCAATGTCTTCTAACAATCAAAAAGTGGGCGGTATCGAAGAAGTACCACGCCCCCTTTTTAACCATTGAAATTTTAATTCAATATTACTCGAAAACGACTCCAACAATTTTAATGAAAATTTAGGAGATGTTACCACTGCAAACAGGGATTAATATGTGATGTATCGTCATATAGTGAAAAATCGTTGAAAGGCGTGGCTCCGCCCACAGAAATATAAAACTATATAAAGGGAAAACTAATAAAGCAAACACTCTGAAATTAAACTGTAGGGAGTCTACTTGCTATTAGCCTTCTACGACCTGAAAGTGGGCAAAATATCTCCCGTGCGCGTGGAACCTCCCATACAATTAAAACACATCAAATGCTATTTCTTGCAAATGGTACAACACATTTTGATGAAATTCGGTGTGAGGGTCTGGATCATGAGTCTCTAAAGCATAACGAAAAGTGAACGTTGTTCAAGAAATGCCACGCCCATTTTTTACAAAAATAAAAATTTTGCTTAATAACTCAGGCACAAAAAAAAAATGGAATGAACTTTTAAATTCTTATATGCAGTCATATGTACTTTTTGACGCTGAATCCATCTTCATCAGCAGAACTGTCATTATATTTGCAGGATTTTGAAATATCTTTGCTTGAAATTGAAGAAAACGCTGTGTTCAGTCTTAAAGCGTACCTACAAGAAAAGGTGAAATTCTTTTTTATTAATAGCATCGAATAGCCACACTCTTCCTTATCAAAATGTTTTTTATTTATTTATCATTTTGAAAGCAAGACCATTACAGGTGAAAAGGTACAAGTTTCATAACAAAAAATAGCTACAAATAAAAACATCGACTAAAATAATAAGATCAGATTGTTGACCGCGCAGAGATCGGTCTCCAGGTACTGTCATATTAAAGGTAATTAAATTACCTACAAATAATATTCACTTCACTTTTTGGTTAGCTTGTTAGTTTCGGCGAAATAAATTGATTTCTAAAAAAAACATTTTTTTTTTTCGAAAAAATTAACAAAAAATCAAAATCAACTGCAGATTTATACAAGAAGAAATAACTTTTTTATAATTTTTTTTTTTGTATCACAGACTATATATTTGTGAAGAAAATAAGATACCACATAAAAAAATCCATGGAAAAATGCAAAAGTTGTATACAATTCATTGAAAAGTTACCAAAATGCGTTTTTCCCAATTTTTTTCGTTTTTTTGTAATAAACTGTTCGATAATTAAAACTTTTTGTAAAACACATGAGAAAATCCAAAAAATTCTTAAAGTAGGCGTTAAAAAAAAAATACCCGTGTCTCGTCGCTTTTCTCCAGCACGTCAGATTTTTTTTTAATCGATTTTTGAAGTTTTTTAATCCACTGTACATGAAAAATACCAAAATAGCGCATTCTTGTGATAAATCGATGAATTAAAATTAAAAAAAAATCTGACGTGCTGGAGAAAAACGACGAGACACGGGTATTTTTTTTTAACGCCTTCTTTAAGAATTTTTTGGATTTTCTCATGTGTTTTACAAAAAGTTTTAATTATCGAACAGTTTATTACAAAAAAACGAAAAAAATTGGGAAAAACGCATTTTGGTAACTTTTCAATGAATTGTATACAACTTTTGCATTTTTCCATGGATTTTTTTAAGTGGTATCTTATTTTTTTCACAAATATATAGTCTGGGATACAAAAAAAAAAAATTATAAAAAAGTTATTTCTTCTTGTATAAATCTGCGGTTGATTTTGATTTTTTGTTAATTTTTTCGAAAAAAAAAAATGTTTTTTTTAGAAATCAATTTATTTCGCCGAAACTAACAAACCAACCAAAAAATGAAGTGAATGTTATTTGTAGGCAATTTAATTACCTTTAATATGACATATAATACAATTGAATACAAACATTGGTTCTTGAGATATTTGTATTTAAATGGAACTATCTTTTTTTTTTGGTTCAAAAACCGAAAATGACCGATATCTCAAAAACGGTACGAAATAAAAAAAAAATAATGCAATTTTCGGAATCAGCAGTCCATTTTACATATGAAATGAATAATGGCATTCCCTGGGGAAAAAATTTTTACTCATTTTTTGCATAGTGTATTTAATCAACCAAAATGTTGATATTACAGTTAAATGTATCTCCTCGCCAAAGCCTCACTTTGGTCAAAACGATCAAGAATTTTTTTGATGGAATCCAATGAAATTGGCTTAAGCAATAGTGGCATTATTGAGAAAATTACAAAGCTACATAACAAATGCAACAACGAGTAAAATTTAGTGAATAACTCTTCAAAAAATGATCAAAAAAAGTTTCAATTTAGCAAGTTAGTTTTTACTATGCCATATTCAAAAAACTTGACTAACATATTAGTTAGGCGACAGACGGACTTGATTATGCAAAATATGAGAACCGCAATCTGAGCTCAGAGTCTTATAGGTTGGACCCCAAAATACTACAATAGAAAGTAGTTGATGCCAAAATCTGCGGTGGTCCATTTTTGTATTCCCTACCCGCCATCCAGGCCTACCATGGTTTTCCTTCCTCGTTTTTTATAGCCGTTTTTGATGGACTTGGATCATTTAATTAAGAATCTGAGCTGGGTATTTTTCTATCACGTCACGGTCCTGAGTTATCCTCGCTTAAAAGTGCAAAAGTCATTGTTTTAAGGTCTACTTAATGCTACATACATAACAAAGGGAAAAATTAATTTTTGTCAATGGATTTGGATAGCCAAAATTATTCTTACACCATTTTTCGGTTGAGTTACTAGTTTACGAGTTATAAGACATTAAAAAATTTGTTTTTTTTTTTTTTTTTGTTTTTATCAACGCCATACAAAGGATTAATAATTTTATGGTTTGAGATTTAAATACATATCTCACAAACTATACAAGGTGTTTTGATGAAATTTAGTGGAAAGCCGACGAACATAAAAACCATATACTGGGCGTATTTAAAATGCTATTTTTACACATAATTATTCTCCGATACCATTACAATGTTTCTGTGTAAAAGCGTTGCTTATATTTTTGGTATTGATTGCTTTAATTTCTATTTGTTTATTAAAAAGTGCATTATTTATAATAAAACGAAAAAAAAGCTGTTATGCGAAAAAATTCCTAGTGTATTTTTTTCACCGGAATTGCATTTACTTATTTATGCATATTATTCAGGCTCAAAGGTTGCCAAAATCAGTTACTAACTTCTAGAGAAAAATTTTGGTCCCGAATTTTGTAGCTCAGGAAGTTGCCTACAAAAATACATAAGAAATGTTTTCGTACGACTTGTAGTTTAGGAGATAACTTATAAAGTATGATTACGCTTCAACAAGGATTCTTACAAAAAAGTTGTAAAGACCGTTTAATAGATAATGGTTTCAAAAATACTAATTTTTGAAAGATATCTACGAATCGGTGTGTCATAGGATAAAAAAGTAAGGCGACTCATTTTATGGAAAATCAGCAGCTCTAACAGCGTACGCAACATACTTATTTACAGACAAGAGTAACTGTTTAGAAGATATTCAATAAAAACCGATTTTTTCTGTGGAAGTTAGTGTTGAGAAATATTTTCAATAAATTGATTTTGTTGACCTTTGAGCCTGAATATTTTTTTATACGCACTATGGACTGCAATGGACTTTTCACACCTTATTTATCATGCATAAATATAGACAATTACGGTAAAAAAAAATTAAATCTGAACCAGTTTAATATTTATAGACCTTCTTTAAGTGCAAAAAAAAAAATCCGGATTAATCTCTCATAAGTTATGACACCTTACAATCAATTAAGATGCCATCTCATACTTGAGCTTAGCTACCGGTTTTAGTTCTGTACTCCCATACAGAAAAGTATTTCAAATGATTTAAATCGGAAACGTGATGAGAATTATCAGCGACATCTGTGGAATTTTAATATCAATTTAATTACAAAAACTACAATTCACTATAACCAATAAACATAAAACAGTTGCTGTACTACAAAAAGGAACAATAAAACTTTTGTAAATAAAACAAATTCGAATTCCATTTTTATTTCAAATGTCAATGTCAGTGCTGCTACATAGATACATAGATACATTTTTATACCCTACACCCAGGGTATATTCACTTTGTCCTTCCGTTTGTAACGCAGAGAAGGAGGCGTGGCAGGTATAGAAAAGTATATATATTCTTGATCAGCGTCACCTCCTGAGTCGATTTAGCCATGTCCGTCTGTCTGGCTGGCTGGCTGGCTGGGTGGCTGGCTGGCTGGCTGGCTGGCTGGCTGGCTGGCTGTGTGTTGAAATACACTTTTTGGGAAAACTGAGCAAGATAATTCAATGAAATTTGGTACACTGCCTTCATCGTCAAAGTTAGCTCGGGGGATTGAAAATGAGCAAAATCGGTCAACGGACACGCCTACCGCCCATACAAAAATTATATTCAAAATGCAATTTTAGGAGTATTTTTCACGACAATGCAACCACAATACATATAAGTACTACGAATTGTAAGCGCAAGCTCTGAAAAAAAAACTGAGCGAATTCGGACAAGAGGGCGTGGCACCTCCCATATAAGCAAAAGCTTCAAAACGCTATACTGAAAGCGTTTTTTGAGATATTCGAACCAACTTTGACTTAGACACTAAGAATTATAAATAAAAGCTCTCAGCAAAAATTGGTTGAAATCGTACAAGGGGGCGTGGCACCTCCCATATAAGCAAAAGTTTCAAAATGCTATACTGAAAAAGTTTTTTGAGATAATCCAATTAAATTTCACTCTGACACTAAAAACTATAAATGCAAGCTCTGAACAAAAACTAGGTGTACTCGGACAAGAGGGCGTGGCACCTCCCATATAAGCAAAAGCTTCAAAACGCTATACTGAAAGCGTTTTTTGAGATATTTGAACCAAATTTGACTCAGACACTAAGAATTATAAATGAAAGCTCTCAGCAAAAACTGGGTGAAATCAGACAAGGGGGCGTGGCACCTCCCATGTAAGCAAAAGAATCAAAATGCTATACTGAAAGAGTTTTTTGAGATAATCCAACTAAATTTCACTCTGACAATAAAAACTATAAATGCAAGCTCTGAACAAAAACTGGGTGTACTCGGGCAAGAGGGAGTGGCACCTCCCATATAAGCAAAATTTTCAAAATACTGCAGTGTAGGGTATTTATTTTTTGGCCGGGCCAAAATTTACACCCTTACTAGTTTTCATTGTAAAATCAATTTGAAAGCAATTTTTAAAAAACAAAAACAACAACAATAAATAAAAATCAACAAATTGCAATCAAATTGACAAAATCAATCAAATCAAAAACGACAACACGTGTTTTTTTCGCGCTCTCCGCTCTTAATTTATTTAAAACGTTAACCCTAAACGATAGATGGCAACAATGCTGGTGACAAAATACAGAGATTTATTCAAACGCTTTGGGAGTTGTTACTACACAATGCAATGAAAAATTGGAAAAAAATTCAAATTAAAAATTCATTTTAATTTTTTTTTTTTTTTTTGTAGGTGTGTGACATTTCCGTTTCGTTCAACACGTACGCAGTAGTTGCGGTTGTCCCTGAATGGGGGTCTATTTTATGTTGTATGTAGTTGGGTTTTCTATCAACATCACGCCGCGTAGTTGTGATTTGTTTACATTTGGAAATTGTTTGTGGTAACATTTGCAAAAAATTATTTACAAATTAATTTATAAATTTTAAAACTAACAATTCATACTTTTTTTAATGTCAGATAAAATATTGGTTCAAAATAACATTTGTGGAGTTGCCAAGTCCCTCTTTAAAAAATTATGCGAATGATGAACTTATTTGAATCAAATACATTTTCTGAAAATGGACAGTGCGACAAGGAAAAAATGTTTGGTTTTTAGATCAGATCTTGTTGATTTCGAATAAGAGAGAGTGGCATTTTCTTACAAAAAAACAATTAAAGCACAAGTACACAAGTCATCCTTATGAAACTACATAGAGCCAAAACGATCACATAAAATAGAACAAAAGTAAGAAGACATCTCTACGGTTTTCAACCAAAAAGAAAGTCATATCAAAACTATAAAGAAAATTTTTTAAAAATTTCTGTAAAAATTTATGTGTGTACATTAGGGTGGGCCAAATTGTATGGAGGAAATTTTATCGACCTCGGCTACCCCCCTATGTGAAAGTTCATTTAATTCTATGAATATTTGCCCAAGGAACTATACCTCTGCGTTCAACTTTAGTTCGGCGCATTTTTGATCGAAAATTGTACCATTCATCAATATTTTTTTTTATTTTCATACTAAATTTTAAAAATTTTTATAAGGACAAAAGTAATGTCATTGTATGATTTGCTGGTATTCTATCAGTAATCAATTAAATTGGGTTCTGTTTACATAAAAAGTTTACTTGATGGTGTGAAATTGATGCCATATATTTAAAAAAGTAATATGGGTCAAATAGCCGATTATTATGACAGACTTTCAAAATAAACGATTCATATTTTTGGATGAATTTTTTCAAACAAAACACTAACCTAGGCTGAAAGTTCATTTAATTCTATGAATACTTGCCCAAGGAACCATACCTCTACGTTCAACTTTAGTTCGGTGCATTTTCAATTGAAAATCCGTAGAGGTATGGTTCCTTGGGCAAGTATTCATAGAATTGAATGAACTTTCAGCCTAGGTTGGTGTTTTGTTTGAAAAAATTCATCCAAAAATATGAATCGTTTATTTTGAAAGTCGGTCATAGTAATCGGCTATTTGACCCATACCACTTTTTTAAATATATAGCATAAATTCCACACTATCAAGTGAACTTTTTATGTAAACAGAACCCAATTTAATTGATTACTGACAGAATAATAGCCAAATCATATAATGACATTACTTTTGTCATTATAAAAATTTTTAAAATTTAGTATGAAAATAAAAAAAAATATTGATGAATGGTACAATTTTCGATCAAAAATGCGCCGAACTAAAGTTGAACGCAGAGGTATAGTTTCTTGGGCAAATATTCATAGAATTGAATGAACTTTCACATAGGGGGGTAGCCGAGAATGCCACAAAATCATCAAAACCAATGGAAACTCCTCACATTGCATTTTCATTATGCTTTATACGAATTATTCTTAATTTTAAGCGTTTCTTGTCTGCGGTGACCGATAGTGAAATTTTTGGTGAAATATTTTTCTAAAACACTTTAACCCATTGTAACTCAGTTTTTGAAAAAAACCGTCAAACAGACTCACAAAACCAGGAAAAAGATTTTATCCGAAATATAGTTTAAGAGTGGTCTAGAATTTTTTTAAAACGGCAAATCCAAAATTTATAATTTATTGGTAGCGTCACATTCATACTTTTGAGTGTTCATTCGTTAGAAGTTTGTAATTTTAAGTGCGTTTTTGAAAAAATATTTGTTCGAAAATAAACATTTCACGCGAAGTGAAATATATTTCAAGCGGCACGGTAAATTTTTAGACGGCGTTCAAGACAACAATTTTAAATGATGGCATTTGTAAAAAAAATATTGGTTATAACTCTGAATATTGTATGTGAAAATGGATCTCAAATAGGTGCGTTCCATTTAAATGTAAAAATCTTATAACCTAGAAGAAAAGACAAAAATAGTTATGTACTCTGGACATCGCCGGCTTTCGCGTATTGCAGATAAAGGACTATTCTATTGAGATCCAAAATCAATATAAATTAGCTTGCGCACAGGTGCGCCAAAAATTTTGTGTCCGTAAATCTAAGGCGATGTGGATTGAAAAAATTGTTTTCAATTAATGTATTTTTACATATAAATTCATAAATACTTAAAAGTTCAAGATATGCAAATAGCTACTTTCGCGTCTCTATAATGTTTTTTAAGTCCTTGATTCGTAGGATTTGAGACAAAAACCAGAAAATTCCATGTTCCAGAAATAAACATCGGGGAAAAATAAATAAAATTTTTACTTTCGGGCATCAATTTTTTGCTCCAAAATTTTTATGAAATTGTTGTCGATTTCAAAAAATTCTAGCCCACTGTGCAGTCGGCTGAAATTTCGAAAAAAAGTTTCTTGTGTGAACTTAAAAAAACTATATATGAAACACTCCATGCCAAGTGTACCAGGTTTAAACTTTTTTTTCTCCGATTTCGCTCAAATTTGGCAATATTGTAGATCCGGTATGCAAAAACAACAATCCGGATTTGGTCCTAGTACCATTTGTTGTTAAAATACAGGGTGTTGAAGTTGGCGTTTTTAGTCATTTTCATGAAAAGGGTGTTTTTTCAAAAATTTATAGCTTGCACAAAAGCTTGTAAACTGATAAATTTAAGTTACTGGTCACTTTGAAGTGTTCTTTTTATAAAATAAAAAATACTTTTGATTTTTTTTTTTAAAAAGCCCCCTTTGATTTTTTTTAAAAGTACTATAAATTAAAGCATAATTTATACACTTATTTCTTTGATGATTCTAAACATTTTATGCCTAGTACACTTTTTTCGTAAGATGCTTTCCTCTTGAGTAAAAAAAGATTTTTGCCTTCCGAGGGCGTTCGAAAGCCAAAAACTCCCATTTAACGTCCGAATCCCATCTTGAGTCATGTGCTTCATATGTATGTTTAATGTTAAGCATCAGATATTATTAATTTTCTATACCTCGACTCAAGGTAAAACAATATCACACAAGGAACATTTTTTTAAACATATAAACCCAATTTTGTGGGCTTGTGATTTTGTGGGGTACGTTTTACGCCTGTTCCATAAACTGGGTTATAATGGGTTAAAATATTTTACGAAAAATTTTACTGAACTTCGCCGAAGTTGTCTTCGGCGAAGTTCAGTAAATGTTTAAAACTTAAGAATAATGCGTAAAAAAGAGTTATTAAAATACAATGTGAGAAGTCTTCAGCGGCTTTGATGATTTTGTGGATTCCACGATTAAATTTCGACCTTTAAGTGTTCAGAGACTGCTAGTGAATTTTTTATAGCAAATATTTCTGTGGCCCAAACTGACTCAATATTGCCATTTTTATGGGGTCATTTTTGTACCGTTTAAAGAAAAGGTAAAAAAATACTCATTTGTGGGGGATGCAGAGGGCAAAAGTTTTCTACAAAAATATTCCTCGTAAGTAATATTCTTCGTAAGTTTACAGAAAACATGATATACCTCAGATATAAGGATCGTAAAATTTAGTGTGTCGATTATTAATATTTGTACAGAGCAATAGAAATTGATTGAAGTAAAATTTCGACCTGATCCAGAAAATCGGAAAGACACATAAAACTTATTTTAAGCCATATCTTCAGAATATATTGGATTTTTTTAGTACTATTTGTTTTGTTTACAGTGAGTTAAGAAAATCAATTTTTCTATTGATAATTTAAGCGATTGATAAATTATGGGGTATCCAACGAGAACAAATTTTTTTTACAACTAAGTATTCATGCAAAATCGAATGTATTGAAGTGGTACTAATGTGCAAAGATGCCTCCATCACACAATATGTCACATGACGATCTTGCATTATCAGTTCATGCACTGCATCGACGTTTTGTGCCACAGCAATCAATTTTGGACGACCTTTACGGAATTCTTTGGCGGCCGAACTACGACCACGATTGAATTCACTATACCAGCGATATATGGTGATGGTGCTTTATTACAAAGAACTAAGTTCAGCGACACATTTTTGTTGAGATAATCCACGTCAAAAGTTGGGAAAAATAATCGAAACGAAAACCTTCTCTTGAAATTTCCATTTTTTCGCCAAATTGATTTTCTTAACTCACTGTAAACAAAACAAATAGCACTTGTACATCAAAATGTAATGAGTACGTTTATGGTAAAAAATGTTTAACTTTATTATGGTGTTGCCAGATCTTAGCTATTGACATTAGTGTTGTCAGTTCCCGAAATATATATAGTACCCCTCGTAACACAAAGTCGTGTCTGACAGTGTACTAGGAAGAATAAATCTTATTGTTTTCAATACGATTTCTTCTTGAAACAATGTTTTCACTCTGTTGAAAATTATGTGAAAATCATCTTAATTTTATAAGAAATCTTCTTGAAAAACAATAAAATTTCTTCTCTAAATTATATATATAGAAAAGGTTATTTTCAGAAAATTTCTATATCGTTTTGATGTGACTTTCTTTTTGGATGAAAACCATAGAGAAATCTTCTTAGCTTTGTATAAATTATGTGTTTATAACTCGGCCACCAGACTTTCCGTACGCGTCTTATACGTTTTTTTTATTTTTTTTTTTTTTTTTTTTTGAGAAAAAAGAGTTCGAAATTTATTGAATTGCGTTTTTAAAAAGAGAGACTTTAAAGTTTTCTTGTTAATATTTTGTTTATAAGATTGGATTGAGACTTAATTAAAAAAAAACCGACTAGCCTGGGGCATAGAGCCTTTTTTCTTCATGTTTTTGTATACGATATGTCATATCTCCCCATCGCAGAAAGCTAACTACGCCACTTTACATAAATAATAACATCAAATTAAATATTTTAAACTACGATATTTAAAAGGGTTAAAGCCCCCGCAATACAACGAGTACGCATTTAAACTTCAGCGAACTACCGCATTTGAAGTGCCACATGTCTGCATAAATTGCTTCAAGTGACGCAAAAGCCATTGACGCCTATGTATTATATATCTGCAGTAGCTGATGATGGGTCTATTTGGAATTTTTTTTTTTTTTTTGTAATATATTTTTTTTTTTTTTTTATTTTTAACAAAAAAATATTTTCTTTCCACTTGCAAAATTAAACTTTTTACCACAAAAAAAAAACGAAAAAAAGTTTAAAAATTTTCCCTATCGTCGTCATAACGCAAAAATGCGCCTGCAGCAATGTTTTTAATTTATTGTATAGGAAGCTGCAATCAATACTTGTAGATGGGTTCAATATGGGTATTTTTTTCTTGTTTTTTTTTTTTTTTGGTTTAAATCAAAAATGCGTGCTCACAGTCATGTTGAACAGATTTTTGCACACTTCAACTTGGCTTCTATCAAGTGGATTTGTATTTATTATTAAGTGATTTTTTATTTTTTTGATTAAGTGCTTTTATACGCAAAATAAAACGTGTAAATTAATATATTAATAAACATAAGAATTCACGCCAACATAAAATTTTTATTTAATTGAATACCTTAAATATTTGTGTATTTTTTAAAAGAATTTAATTTTTGATTTTAATTAAACGTTGACCAATGCCATTAAAAATAATATCTTAAGTGGGACAAAATAGACATTTGGTAACTGGTATAATAAATTATACAAGTGAACAAAACCTTTGTATATTTTATAAAAGAAAAACTTTAGTTATAAAAAGTGGCTTTCATTACCGTTCCCATTCCTCATAATCCATCATATAAACAACATCACAGAAAATCTACGAACAATATGAAAATTCAACCGAGTGTGACCATATTGTTGCAGCGCGCAAGTCCTTGATTTTCATATAATTTTTCATTCTTAACAACTTGTTAACGACCTACAATTATTGCTGCTACCTTAACTGAATAATCGGTTACATAGGGTAAGTCATGTAAGGCGTTGGATTTGCTTTAGTTTAGTACAGTGCTTGTACTGAACTTCTAGTGTACACAACAAAATGTTACTTTTGTGACAAAAGTAGTTTTTCGCTCTCTTCCTGTGCCTTTCATTTTATTTTTATACCCTACACCCAGGGCATATTCACTTTGTCCTTCCGTTTGTAACGCAGAGAAGGAGGCGTGGCAGGTATAGAAAAGTATTTATATTCTTAATCAGCTTCACCTCCTGAATCGATATGGAAATGTCCGTCTGTCTGGCTGGCAGGCTGTCCGTCTGTAGAAATATTTTATACCTTAAACTTAAGGTCCATGAAAAACGCAGTGCAATTCAAAAAACATTTGTCATCTTTGTTGCAATAATATATAATATTCATTTAATATTTGTTACTATTAAGTTTGATTAATTCTAATTTTATACATTTTAATTAATTTTTTTTTTTTATTATACTTTTATTCAATAATTGTTAATATCTTTATTATTCTTAAATTTAAGTTAAATTAAAATTCGTATAATCATATAAATGTATTATTCAAACATGTTCCCAACAGAAAATTTCGATGCGCATCCCCAAGATGCAATAGCGATGCGCGCCCTTCTCGCATCTAAAGAGCTGATTTGTATGCGCATATTTTCTGCGCTATAGGTAGGCAAAGCGACGAGCATCCAAAGAGCATTTCTGGTAGCGAGAACGAAGCGCTTTCGGTCACGTATTAACGTACAAAACAAAATAAATCAATAAGTCGGCTTCGTAAGAGCGCGAGGATGGAGCAGTGGTCTAGCGAATGGCACTGCGATTGAGAGTTGTAGCAACCTCGGTTCAACTCCGGCCCAGACCAAACACAAAAGTTTTTCAACTTGCAATTTTTCAATTATAATTAATTTAGTAAAATAAAAATAATTATAGTTACAACAAAATGATGAATCTTTGTGGAGAAAGACGTAAAATTTCAATTAAAAACAAATGTTTAAAAATATTTTTACTGTCATCCAAAAAGCATCCAAAGAGCATTTCTGAATGCGAGAGCGATGCGCTTCCAAAGAGCATTTTTGAATGCGAGAGCGATGCGCATCCAAACAGCATTTCTGGATGCGAGAGCGATGCGCATCCAAAGAGCATTTCTGGTAGCGAGAACGAAGCGCTTCCTTCTAATGACATGCCAATGTTAATTTCAGCGCTTTTGGAAACGAGAGATATGCGCTTCACTGCTGCTTTAGAGCTCCATTCCCCATTGGGATTATAAGACATTTGTCTTTTTACACTAACAGATCAATAAATAAATAATTAAATAAATAAAAGACTAAGCCAGATAATTCGATAAAATTTGGCACACTGCCTTTGCTATAAAAGTTAGGTCGCGAGATTTAAAATGAGCGAAATCAATAAGCAGACACGCCTACCACCCATACAAAAAATATATTCAAAACGCAATTTTATGAGCATTATTCACGATAACGCAACCATAATAGACGTAAATACTAAGGACAGTAAGTGCAAGCTCTAGCCAAAAAAAAGGTGAATCCGGATAAGAGGGCGTGGCACCTCCCATGTAAGTAAAAATTTCAAAATGCTATACTGAAAGCGTTACTTAAAATAATTCAACCAAATTGCACTCAGACACTAAGTATATGTAGTAAATGCAAGCTCTAAACAAAAACTAGGTAAACTCGGGAGAGGGGGCGTGCCACCTCCCATATAAATGAAATGCTGTACTGAAAGCGTTTTTTGAGGGAATCCAACCAAATTTCACTGAGACACTATGGATATCAAATGCAAGCTCTGAAAAAAACTCGGCAAACTCGAACAATGAGGTCGTGGCACCTTCTACTTATATAAGCAAAAATTTCAAAATGTTATACTAAAAGTGTTTTTTGAGATAATTCAAATAAGGTTTACTCAGACGCTAACGACAGTAAATGCAAGCTCTGAGCAAAAGCTTGGTTGATTCGGTCGAGAAGTCGTGGAACCTCCCATACGATCAAAATTTTCGAAATTCTATAAAGAAAGTGTTACTTGAGGTTATGCGAGTAAATTTCGTACAAATACTTCAAATAGTTGGCGCACGATCTGAGCAAAAACTACATGAATTCACTAAAGAAGGCATGGTACCTACCCTACAAGCAAAATTTTAAAAATGCATCAGTGTAGGGTATTTATTTTTTGGCTAGGCCAAAGGTAACACCCTTACTAGGTTTTTTTTTTTTTTTTTTTTGTTTATGCTCCTTCTCTCTTTCACTCTCTTTATCTCCCTCTTTCACGAAAGTGTATGAAAGCTACTACAATCCTGGGTTACCAATGCGTAGCGACTTGGAATCCTTACCATATAAGTATATAATTAATTTTATTGTAGTTTTTCTACTCGCAAATTCTTTCCAAGGATGTTGTTTGCCCCGATAAGGGTTGCCAGATTTTGTGATGCCAAAATCAGTACAAGTTAATGAAATGGTTTTGGTTAAAGTTTTATTTATAAATTTTAGTTTTTGAAAATTTATTTTTTTCAACTTTATTTCAGAGATCAATATCATTTTTTTAACTGGTGCCCAACGTGGGTTACAAATAAAACTGATAAAACTATTTAGCAAAAATAATTTCAAAATAAAATAAAATAAAACTTAGTTATTTGTATTAAACAAAAAATAACTTTTCACATAAAAAAAATTAGTTCAAAAACTTATATTGATTGAGATTGGTCTCAGAAATAAAATTGAAAAAAATAAATTTTCAAAAAATAAAAACTAAAATTTATAAATAAAACTATAACCAAAACCATTTTATTAACTTACACTGGTCGCAAAAAGTCCAAAAAATCAGTACAAATCAGTACACAACTTTTTTTAACGCTTAACTAATATCATTCTCGAAAAACAAACAAGTCTCCATTATACCCATTTGCGTACAAATTTGCATAGATGTAAAGCATTACGTACCCGATAATCGATTTGCGATTATGTTAAACTTTTAGTGGTATTCAGTGAAATTATGAACAGAATACGAAAACAATTATCAGCGCAATAATATATTTGTTGTTTGCATTTTCGGCATACATTTTTGGGCCGAAACCACATCTTGTAAAAATCATAGCATGATAAATGTTTCTGAAGCTAACCGTGGTTCAAAACTTACAATGAAATACATTTGCGTACTGATTTCAAAATTTTAAAAAATCAGCACATTTAACAAAAATTAAAAAAATCAGTACTTGTACTGGCAAAATCAGTACGTCTGGCAACCGTAGCCCCGATGTACTTCACATATGTATGTACCAAACCTTATCATTTTCCCAGTGAGCATTATGTTTCCCAGTGATCCTTAACACATGCACCAAATCTCATCCATGTAAGTTAAATGATTTCAGAGATATGATGAATTTTGTTGAGGGCGTGTTACCGCCTACTTTTCCATTGAATATTCAAATTTAAAATTCTTAACCGCCTTTATGAACTTCGCCTTTTTTTAATAAAAATTAGTCATTTAAAAAAACAACATTTTCATTTGCCAAATGCACATTTCGGTGTATTAACCACCATCATCAGTAGTCATATTTTATTGAAGTTGTTCAAACTTAAGACAATTATTTAAAAACATTTAAAAAACTCCGCTTACAACAACGCCGCTGCATAGTATGGCAAATGAAAATGTTGTTGTTTTTTTAAATGACTAATTTTTATTAAAAAAGGCGAAAGTTCATAAAGGCGGTTAAGAATTTGAAATTTGATACCAGTTGCTTCGCGGTATTGTCCTATTTATTAGCTTTTGACTAATAATAACATAGCCATTGAATATTACTTATCCAGTTACATTTTACACATGCACCTAGCTATCTGCGCTAAGTTGTTTCAGAGATATTATGAATTAATTTTAAGGGAGGCGTGGCACCACCCCCTTTTTGAGCCTAGGATCTAGCGCTATAAAATTTTACTAAAATTGAGAAATTAATTTCCAAGTCCATGTATGAAAGAAATAGAGAAACAAATAAACAAACAAAATCTCAAATCTAATCTTTGTCTTCCATGGATCCCAAGGATATTTGGCTTATAGAAAATCGCTCAGACTTTGTCATCAGTATTATTCTGACCTTTCTGCAGACAAACTATGGTTCCAAGCAAATGTAGTATATGATTATATAAATTACTTACAGCTGATGAGAAAACTCCTAGAATGGCGAACAGGTGGTATACTCGCTATACCGTGTTATGACCCAAAAAGTGGTAGAGATGTCCAATCAGCCTCATATCCATGCCAGGAGTGGAAGATTATCAAGAAAATATTATAGCGTACATTTTGATTATATGACCCTATGAATTGCATTTGCATGTATATAGTTTATAAAGAATTTTAGTTTTAACATACACAAAAAAAATACAATAAGTATTTTATGTTGCTTGTAACGTGAGCACTCTGTTGTTTTCTTGGTTATAAATGTTTGAATACACTGTTCCATGCTTAATTTTCATAGCACGATTTTGCTTGAATGCTGTCCATCAATTCGCTCCACTGATTATGAGTGCTATGCGGCGCAACATCAGCTGTACATTCGCGATGCCTTGTGACTTGAACTCGAAACTCATAATCTATCCTCTAATTGTACTAAGGTCTCCAACTATGGGTACAATTAGCTATTTTTTTTTTTGCAATTTTATTGACTGTTCGTTGGTTCAGTTGTTCGTTTAGTGGTGAAGTTCAGATTTCACAATAAACATCATTTCATTATAATGCTCATTGTCAGTTTTTTTGTTATTGTAAGAACTATTTTTTTAGTGCTTAGTGCTTTAGTGCCTGCACTAAGAATAATATTATGCTTAAATTAGTTAGAAAATTTTTTATCCGGCGCTGTCCTTAGACTGATTCAAAAAAAAAAAATTTAAGTTTTATGATTCTACTAAAAAATAGGAAAGATGATAGATAGGAGTCTGCACAAGACGTCTTGTTTGAGTTTTAAGACATTTTGTTTCAAGATACGTTATATCTTGTACCCGCTTTTATTTATCAAATGCTTCAGTTCAGTGTCATGTGATGTGTCTTGTTTTAATAGCTTTAGTTCAGTTTAGTACAGTGATATGCATTCTATAGCACAATTGTGCACTCAAAAATCTAACTAGCTCTCTCTATCCTTTTCTTTCTTCAATCTATCTTCCCTCAAACATAAATTCTCACTCATTAATTTGTCGACCACTGGTTTAGTGTATATACTGTAGTAGTTGTATACACTACAAAATGCTTATTTGTCTACGCTCTCTCTCTCGCAAAAATGTATGAAAGCTAATTACTACAGTCCTGGGTTACCAATGCTTTGCAACTTGCAGGTGTTACCATACTATAAATTTTACTGTAGTTTTTCTACTCGCACGCTTTACAATGAACTGAAGTATTTGTTTGTAAAAAATACAGTACACTGATGTATTTGTAAGAATTATGTTTTTTTACACTGATAAAACTTGACAGTGTTGTACAGGGTTAAAATTAAATCAGTGTACATAACTCATTTAGCGAATAAGGTTTTAAATTTTATTTTGAGATTCCTGCACTCATTTAAGTGTAAATATGCCTTTTCGTGGAAATTTTGCCTAAAAAGTTTCCAGATAATTTAAGCCTCACAGATTTATAGGAAATTCATATAAAAATCCATTTTATATCATCTTTTCTCAGTGTACAAAATTGAACATAGATTACCTTCGACCACTTAAAGTAATTAGCGTTTCTAATTCATTTGAATTGTAGTTCTCAACTGTTTTAAAGTTTCTTACGGAAGTTATATTTTAGGAAGCTATAAAAGTGTTCTTTCTCTGTAAATCATTATGAGAAAAAATACAAAAAGTATAGATAGGTAATCATAGATATATTGCCATCGGAAATTTTAAGGAGAATTATAAGCCATCTACTACAACTAAGTAAACTGTATGAATGTGCAATTTTGTTTGATTTCTAATACAAACAAACAAAAAATTAGCAATACCATATGAGCGTGCATTACCTTCACCATTGACCGAAGTTATGGTAAGTACCTGCCCCCTCATATTAACTACTGGTTTTGCTTTAATGTTCTTACCGCTGAAGGTCATAAAGGTTAGGTTAATAAACTTTAATTGACCGCAAGTTAGTTGAATAAGAGTGAAATTAGTTGTTGTTGTTGTTGGTGTTGTTGGTGTTGTTGCTTGACAGAAAAAACAAAAAAATTACTTGAAAAAAACAAAACAAACGTTTAATTGCACCCCTAGCGTGGAGCGCGTACTTCTTCACAGTGGTCAAGGTGTTTGCTTGATGTCTCTGTTGTTTTATTCTCCAATTTGCTGTTGTCATCTTTTGTGGCTTATTGCGTTTTTTTAAGCGTAAAATATTTTAATTACCATGGGTGCTGAGATTTCATATTTGTTTTTCTTTAAATTTTTTTTGCATGCACAAAGTAATCTATTTTTTATGATTAACCATGACATGCAAACAAAAGACTTAAGAAACAAACTTTACGCTTATTGAACTTTAGATATTTATTCGTTAAAAGTAACGATTTTCTTGAATAACTTAATGAATTAAAAAGTTCTGGAAAAAATTGCAGAAAATATGTATATTTTATTTATTTTTATTATTTATTTTCATACGTATCTAATATATAAAAATCTCGTGTCACGGTGTTAGTGTTTGAACTGCTCCGAAACGGCTCAACCGATTCTTATGAAACTTTTTGTGTATGTATAATTGGTAGATATAAAAATCGGTTGTAAAATATATTTCATACTGCTAGGTTGTATATTTAGGGTGGCCCTCATACAAAAATATTTTTTAAATCGCATTTTCTCACAGAGGGCTTAATTGATTCCCATTAATTCTACACCACGTGGCTTTTATATTAAGTGGCATAGCTTAGACTATAAAACTTTTATTTAGGGAACCCACATACAATTTTTTAAATCGTATTTTTTTGATTCACATGGCATTTGCCTTTTATATTAAGAGGCACAGCTTAGGTTGAAAAACTTTAACTAAGGTTGCATATTTAGAGCGGCCTTCATACAAAAATATTTTTAAATCGCATTTTTCATCGATTCAGATGAAATTTACAACACGTGGCCTTAATATAAAGGGGCATAACTCAGATTTTGAAGCTTTAATTTAGCATCTACATTTAGGGTGGCTCTCATACAAAAATATTTTTAAGGTTATACTGCAGCGATTTTCATGAAATTAAGTGTGGAGGGGGATTGAAGGAAATATTTCTGAAAAAAAATTTACCATCTGCATATATATAGGGTGGACCATCATACAAAAATATTTTTTAAGACCATATCGCTGCACCGATTTTTATGGAATTAAGTGTAGGGGAAGATTAAAGGGAAGATTTCTGAAAAAAAAAAAAAAAAATGTTTTAGGGTGGCCTTCATACAACAATATTTTTCAAATCGTATTTTTTCGATTCACATGGGATTGAAGGAAAAAAAATTTATTTAGTGTGGTAGGTATAAGTATAGGTTGTAAAGTATTTTTCATACCACCTTGTGATTATTCAGAAAATTTTTTCTATATTTTTGACAAAAATTTTTTTTTTCACTATTTTTTTATATTTTTTTTGTGATTTGTCATTGAAAAATGCCTATAATCCCTGATTTTCAGCCTCCTACTACCACCATCCCATTTTGTCGTTTGTATTTCAAACAGAAGCGTCATTTTGACATCTCACAAATTTTGTACGATTTTGATTTATGATTGAAAAAGTATTATTACAAAACTTAGTATGTCACATTGCCCATCTTCTATATAGACCAGTCGGCAACCAACGCACCACGGTCCAGAAACGAAAAAACTGGCCAGTTAAAAAATATTTTAAAGCTTAAGTTACTTAAATAAATTATTTAAAATATATTTTGTTGTGGATAAAATTACTTTTGTCAAGAATTTATTCACTTTCCAATAATCCTGGAATATGAAAATATTTAAATATTTCTGAAATAGACATTGTAGTTTTTTAAAATCTTATGTGAGATCTTAGGAAGAAATTTGTAGCAAGATTCCAAAACTTTACAGAAATAGACTCTTAAAATCCTTTTGAAGTTTTCCAGCTGCAGAACGGACTGTTGGGCTCCGAAGTTGTTCAGTCTTTCAGATCCTTTACTCCAAATGGAGACAATATATTGAAGAATTTTAAAGTGGGCTCCACATTGTTTGCAAAACTTCAAAAATGCATTTCTTAAGATTCAATAACGCTCAAGATTAACGGCTGCCAACCAAAGAAGACACCACGTGTACTTTACTTTATAAAATTGGCTCAAGACCGCAAATGTGATTTGTCGCATTGATTTTTGAGTACAATTCTGTGACATTTTGACAAAAGAACCTAACTTGAAATTGGTAATTTTTTACGAGAAGTAACCTTTTTAATAAATTTTTACTAACCTTAAACTATCAGCTGTCAAACTGTTTTCTTTTTTTAATTGCCAACACTTTATCGCACAAATGGCGGAAAATTCAAATTTTGCATGAATTATTGGACACCCTTATATTTTTGAAACTAAACATCATAGACTTAGGGATTACACCAAAGGAATCGTATTTGAATTATATTTTTATGTCTAAAACCCTGAAAAATTGTCCTATCTCGGTTATTTCTTTTGTTCACTAAAATATACCTATCTATTGTATAATACAGCACACATATCATAATCCAAACTCTGCGTTAATCCGAACAGGAAATCAATTTTGGGTGGTTGGATTTTTTCTGGACTTTGACATAAATTTTCAATAGTATCCGGATCCCACTTAAAACTACTTGTCGACCTCGCACAAACTACGAAAAATGGCAGAACAACGTTTGCTGGGTCAGCTAGTATTTATATATAAATTAAACTGAATCAAATCGCGTGTTATTTTGAGGTCGAAAAAAAAAAATGTATTTTCCTTAAAAATCAAAACCGATAAGCTTTCAAAATAGGTGGCTTGAAGCGAACTTTTTTTGTGATACTATCTAGTGCCCACCTAACCAATTTCATCAAAATATGATGCACCATTTTCTAGAAATAAAACTTAACGTGATGTAATTCCCTTCAACGATTTTTCTCAACGTCATGAATTATGAGATATTAATTTGTGTTTTCAGGGGTAACATCTGCACAGTTTTCATAAAAATTTTTTTAAGTCGTTTTCGGTTAATATTGAATCAAAAATTTTCATTGGCTAAAAATTAGGCGTGGCACTTTATTGACTCTGCCCATTTTTTTTTTTTTTTTTCAACTATAAGGACCCACCTACTAAATTTCATCAAAATACTTTGTATGGTTTGCGAGATATGACCAAACTAAATTTAAAATTTAAGACGGTGTTACGCCTCCTCATGAGTATCTACAAAGTCAATGCCTAGCTCATTCTTCATTTCATGCTAATATCTAACATTATCTTAAGTTTTATTAAAATCGCTTCAGCCGTTTTCGAGAAAAAGTTTCGCCACAGATAAACATACATACATACATGAGAACATACAATTTTATCTCGTATTAGAAGAAAAGATATCCGGCAAACTTTTTAACATTTGTTAATAGGTATTTTCTTTTTATTGCTATTGTTTTAGTTGTAAAATCCATAGATTTGATTTAATAAAAAATCATTTTCCTAAATGTAATAGGTACATATTTACATATGTATGTAAGCACTTAAATAAAAATAAATGTCATTAAGTAAATATTTGTACATTTTTGTTTTACTTAATGTGTCGTACCTTCATTTATTTTACAATCACCATGCAATTGACTGCTGTAGGTTAAACTTGGTCCAAAACTTCAAATAAAAATGTTTTATTTACCCTTCTAAATTATGCTTTACAATCAAAACACAATTGAGTATCAGTAAATAAAATCTGAGGAACTAAAAATCACACACAGGTCAGCAAGATTTTATTGCTGTGACAAGGCAGGCAGTAGCAACAGCAGCAGCAACAACAGCAACAGCAAAAATAAGCGACTACTGACAGCAATTTTTGTTACGCTTTGTTTTTGTCGTTGCTGCTGCTATTTGCAAACTATCATTTAGGCATTAATTGTTTATTCACTATAGTTATAGATACACGTAGATAGAGGTTGGCTGCTATTGACAAAAATACAAAAAAAAAAAACTTTGCAGCAGCACTCAAATTTGTTAACTGAATTACGCACATCATAACAAGTTGCATGTTGTTGTTGTATTCACATGCAGTCAGTTGTGAAAACCAGTTGTAAATTTACACAACGCTTTGAAGAAATATTTGCTTAGAATGTTTGAATATTAATATAGCGTTTTGTTTTAATTTGCACTTTTTGTGAAGCATGTAAAATTGAGTAAACCTTAGGTTTTTGGAAACTTTCAGGGGTGATAGGTTTAGCGACTTAGAAATAAGCCTGAAAGCCCCACCGTTAATGAACAAGTGCGCACGTTCGGAAGAAGCAGATCAATAAGTTCTCCAATAAAAAGCTGTAGCAATTCGAGATTCTGGTACAGTAAAAAGGACTGCCTGAAAAGTCCAAGACAAAATCCAAAGCAAAAAGCTAGTTCAACTTAAACTAGAGGGCGTGGCACCTATCATACAAGCAATATTTTCAAAATGCTGTAGGTCAAGCGTTGTTTAAGGTAATGGAATGGCACAAGCTTTGAGAAAAATTAAGTGAATGCAAAGAAGAAAGCGTGGCACCTGACACACGAGCAAAATTTTTAAAATACTGCAGTGAAGGGTATATAATTTTTGCCCAGGCCAAAAATAACACCCTTACTGGTATTTTTTTTTTTTATACCCTACACCCAGGGTATATTCACTTTTTCCTTCCGTTTGTAACGCAGAGAAGGAGGCGTGGCAGGTATGGAAAAGTATATATATTCTTGATCAGCGTCACCTCCTGAGTCGGTGTAGCCATTTCCGTCTGTCTGGCTGGGTGTGTGGAAAACTAAGCAGATAATTCAATGAAATTTTGTACCCTGCCTCCGTCATCAAAGTTAGCTCGGGGGATTAAAAATGAGCAAATTCGGTTGACGGACACGCCTACCGCCCATACAAAAAATATATTCAAAATGCAATTTTAGGAGTATTTTTCACGACAATGCAACCAAAATACACATAAATACTACAAATTGTAAGCGCAAGCTCTGAAGAACTCGGGCAAGAGGGTGTGGCACCTCCTATATGAGCAAAAGCTTCAAAACGCTATACTGAAAGCGATTTTTGAGATATTGGAACCGAATTTAACTCAGACATTAAAAACAATAAATGCAAGCTCTCAAAAAAAATCAGGCGAACTCAGATAAGAGGGCGTGGCACCTCCCATATAACCAAAAGTTTCGAAATGCTATAGTGAAAGCGTTATTTGAGATAATCCAACCAATTTTAGCTAAAACACTATAAACAGTAATTACAAGCTCCGACAATAAATTAAGTTAATTCGGACAAGAGGGCGTGGCACCTCACATGCAATAAAATATATATATTCACTTTGTCCTTCCGTTTGTAACGCAGAGAAGAAGGCGTGGCAGATATAGAAAAGTATATATATTCTTGATCAGCGTCACCTCCTGAGTCGATATAGCCATGTCCGTCTGTCTGACTGGGTGGCTGGCTGGGTGGCTGGCTGGCTGGGTGGCTGGCTGGGTGGCTGGCTGGCTGGGTAACGGCTGGGTGTGTGGAAATACATTTTTTGGGAAAACTGAGCAACATATTTCAATGAAATTTGGTATGCTGCCTCCGTCGTAAAAGTTAGCTCGGGGGATTGAAAATGAGCGAAATCGGTCAACGGATACGCCTACCGCCCATACAAAAAATATATTCAAAATGCAATAATAAGAGCATTATTTGCAATAACAAAAGCAAAATACACATAAATAATAGGGAAAGTAAGTATAAGCTTTGAGCAAAAACTAGGCGAATTCGGACTAAAGGGCGTGGCACCTCCCATATAAACAAAAGTTTCAGAATCATATAATGAAAGTGTTTTTTGAGATAATCCAACCAAATTTCACTCAAACACGAAGAACATTAATTGTAAACTCTGAGCTTAAAGTAGGTGAAGTAGGATTAGAGGGCGTGGCACCTCCCATATAAGCGAAAGTTTCAAAATGCTATACTGAAAGATAACCGAATTTTACTCAAACTTTCAGAACAGTAAATGCAAGCTCTACGCAAAATCAAGGTAAGCTCGGAGGTGAGGGCGTGGCACTTCCCATATAAGCAATTTGTTCTTATACTCTTTTAATAATATACTTGAAACGCAGTGTAGGGTATTTAGTTTTTGGCCATGCCAAAGATACCACCTTTACTAGTTTTTTGTTTTTTTAACTTTACACCAACCCGGAGTTTTTGTATTTGGATCGTTGAACTCTGTAAATTTGCAATTTGCTCGGTTTAGAAACTATTAAACGCAGTTACAGTGGAAATAACCTTCTAAAAAGATCAGTTAACAATATCAACTGTTACAATACAGTGAAACTGTTTTGCAATGGTTAAATACATACTTAGTTAGCACTCCAGAAGAACTGTATCTGTCCGTTTCCAAAAAGGCGTAGAAATTGTAGGAAACATCTTCTATGGCGGCACCACTTCAAATGGCAAAATATCAATACAACTCTAAGTGACTTATGCTGAACTATTCTTGAACAACATAAGAATTTTATGAACCTTTTAAAAACTCAACTCAAAATTTATTCATATGAAAATAGAAAAAGTATGGAACACAAAATGTACAGTTGATTTCAACTGTAGTAGACGGAGAGCCAGCGCTTGACTGACCCTTCTTATACAATAGTATCAAAGCTGAATTTTTTTGTGGGTGTTTTTCCAATAGTAGGTATAAAAGTTTGTTCCAGTGAATTCCTGAGAGGTGGTCCCTTCGTAAGATATCGGGTGCAAAAGGTCGAGAAAAACAGTTTTTTGAATGTTAATTTTCAAATTACCAGAACTATGCCTACGTCATAGTAGTTTTGGTCGCACCATGAGAGGTGGTGTCTTTGCGAGATATCGAGTGCGAAAGGCGCATAGTAACTGGATAGTTCAAAAAACTGATTTTCTCGACCTTTCGCACACGATATCTCGCGAAGGCACCACTTCTCACGGTTTGACTAAAACAAAGGTTAGTACCCACTATTAGGAAAATACCCACAAAAAAATTCAGCCATGATACTACGACGTAGGCATACTTATAGTAATTTGAAAATTAACACTCAAAAAACTGTTTTTCTCGATCTTTCGCACTTGATATCTCACGAAGGCACCACCACTCACGGTTTGACTAAAACAAAAGTTAGTAGTCCCTTTTAGAAAAACTGAGCTTTAAAATTGTGGAACCAAATTTTTTGTAGATATAACCGTTAGCGAGATATGTGCAAAAAACTGTTTTTCTTGACCTTTTGCACCCGATATCTTACGAAGGCACCACCTCTCAGGAATTCACTGGAACACAAGTTCATACCTACTATTGGAAGAACACCCACAAAAAAATTCAGCTTTGATACTACATACTGTATAAGGAGGGTCAGCCAAGCGCTGGCTCTTAGTCTATAGAAAAGTAAAACTAATTTTGAAATTTTTAATTGTTATTTTTGTTTCTTATAGAAAATTTAAAAAACTGTAGAGTACGTAACTTTTAGTTAATTTTACATTAAGGGGATACCTTTAATCTCGTAAACTCGTAGACCATGAAAAACTCGAAAGTTTACGAGCTTGTTTTTAGGAACACACATTTCTAAAAACCTGTAAGCAACGTATCAGCTGTCATATAATTTGAAAAATATTCAATTCAAATTCAATTTTCAAAACAAAAAATATTTTTTCAATACATTTATTTGACAACAATCGCTCCCGTACTTTTTCGAGGCTATTTACGCATCGAATTTGCCTCGTAAGTTTTCGAGGCCTGGTAAACTTTTTTTTCATACAAATTTTAAAATTTTGTTTACGAGACTCGAAAGTTTTCGAGGTTTACGTGCTTTTCAAGGCTTTTACGAGTTTAAAGGAATCCCCTTATTCAGTTTTTTTTTTCTGTGTAGGGATAGGTTACGCAAACTCTTGACAATAATGATCTATGTATGTGGACAAAAGAGCGAGGTTTACATCAAAGGTGACAACGTAGAACAAAAGTGAGCTAATTTTCGTTTGCCTACAACAACCACAATATTTCAATAATTTGCAAATTTATCGGAATTGCATCAATCACAAAAAATATTTTTTGTTCTTTTTTTGCAAGTTTCTTGGAAGTAGTTCCGAGTTTATAGTTTGTAGAACAAACACAAAAAATTATTATGGTGTTGTTTTTATTGAAATATTATGTTTTTTGTAGACGATCTAAGAAAACAACAACAAAATATATTTTGTGATTGTTGTAGTTTCGAGAAACTTGCAAAATATATGCAATATTGTAGTTGTTGTAGACGAGAAAAAATTCAGCTCTGACTGCGCTTGGCTCAGTGATTTTGAAACGCTGACACCCTTGGTTTACAATAGGAACCATAATGTAAAGGAAATACAATTCAATTATTCGCACGCATGCGATAAAACCAATGGTCACAACGTCAATTTAGGTATGGTTGGTTAAACTTTTTAACGATTTAATTCCAAATGATTCATCGTTCACGTATCTATGACAATGACGTTTGGACGTAACTACTTTGGGTATTTTCATGATCGACTCTTGTGACACGTGACAATCGTCACACCAAATGACTGCGTCATATACCATGAATATTAGTAGTGCATGACGTGTATAAAACAATTCACATACTCTCATACACCTGTTTGGTAAATATGTAATTGATCGGAAAGGCTTAATGGCTAATGTAACAAATTTACACTCATTAAAACTGCACTTGACCTTTAATTATTGTGTAAAAGTTTACTTACTCGTAAACTTGTCAGAGTACCAAGTTCACTCAGGTATTTCACTTAATCGTAAAGTTTGAATTTTGTGCGTAATTAAATAGAAGTCGTTGTTTTATTGTTTTTCATTTTCTTCTTCCAACTTCCAGCTTGTTTTGATTTAGGTTTTTACTGTGATTTTTTATTTAAAATAAATCCATCAAGGTAAAAACGGTTTTATATAATTACATTTTATGTTTTTGCATTAAATTCAAGTTTAACTTTGTATTTATATATAAAGTAAATCCACTTCCTATTTCGGAATAAATGAACGTTTGTGGACTTATTGTGTAAAATCTAAAACAATTGCATAAAGTACGGTGTAAAGTTTTAATCAACCTCCGTTATAACTTTCGATTCAAAACTTCTGGAACTAAAGTCGGGGCCGAAGGTCAAAATCTATCGGAAGTTCCGACATTTTGGAACTGGAACCATATTTATATATTTCGATTAAAAAAAAAATATTTCAAGGACATAAGCAGAACAAAACTTATGTATAAAGTAATTTTTATCTATTGGAGGAATTTTTATCTATTTGAACTAAATGTCGTGATTCCGGGACTTGCAGCAATCTCCATTTTTTCATGAATGTGTGATAGTGTTTGATCTCAAACTATCATCAAATGCAATTAGATGTCACTATCAAACATGTACATGATTAAAGAAGAGACTGTCTCATACATACCATCTACTTGCATTCCCAATAATTCACAATTAAAAAATAGGCATGATATTTTAGCTAAACAAATTAAAATTGAAATTCCAAAAATTCGTGAAAATTATTATCAAACTGAATTTTCTAATTGCCAAGGTAACTTAAAAAAAGAATGGCAACTTTTGAATAATTTATGTGGTAGATCTTCTAATTGTTCTTCTCCTATCAGCTTAATTGTTGACGGCAATACGATTTCTGATAGCACTTCAATTGCTAACATATTTAGTCAATATTTTGCCTCAATTGGTTACTTTCCTGTTATGGAACTGCACTCTAGTTTTTGCGATTGTCCAGCTTTAAAATCAGACATTACGTCTTCATGTAGTTTCTTTTTTGAACATATTTTAGCATTGGAAGTGGTAAAAACTATTCAATCTCTGGATAATTCAAAATCTTGTGGTATTGATGGCATTTCGAATGCCCTATTGAAAAATGTTGCTTATAATATTGTAGATATTCTTGCCTACCTTTTCAATAAAAGTGGTTACCGGACATAATCCCAACGGACATAATCCCCATTTCGTAAATGGGGATTATGTCCGAAAATTTTTCGGTCATAATCCCCATTTTGGCCATGGGGGTTATGTCCGCAAATTTTTCGGACATAATCCCAATGGGGGTTATGTCCGAAAAATTTAATTAAGATTGAACAAAATTTTTGCAATAATCCATTTAAAAAAATTATGTAGTGTTGGATGTTATAGACTGATCCGCGGCCGAAGGCCGCCGCGAAGCCGGTGTTGGCTTTTTGGGAGTTTTAAATCCTAAGCTGCGGCCGCAGGCCGCCCACTTACCCCTACCCTTATGTAAAATTACTGTGGCTAGCAAACTAGGTGTTGGATATATTATAGGCTGATCAGCGGCTGAAAGCCGCCGCGTAAACGGTATTGGAATTTTTGGGAGTTGTAAATCCTAAGCTGCTTCTGTTGTCAATAACAAAATATCGTTATGGGGACTATGTCCGTTTTTTCCTGGGGATTATGTCCGAAACATTTGCGGACATAATCCCCATTGAAAAAATGGGGATTATGCCCGAATACCTTGCGGACATAATCCCAATATCGTGAATGGGGATTATGTCCGTGGGGATTATGTCACGGCACCAATAAAAGTATTTTGACAGGAGTTTTTCCTGATCAGTTCAAGAGTGCCATAATTACTCCTCTTTTCAAAAAGGGTAACCGCAATGAAAAGAGTAATTATAGACCAATCTCTTTGCTACCTGCTATTGCTAAAGTGTTTGAAAAAGTAGTTAAGAAACGAGTTGTTTCTTTTCTCACTCGCCTAAATTTTTTTAGCTCAAATCAATTTGGTTTTAGGAAAAATTTGTCTACTGAAGATGCATTGTTGAATTTTTGCTCTAATCTTCAAAAAGGTTTAGATGAAAAAATTTCTGTGCTAGTCTTTTTGTAGATATCACCAAGGCATTTGACATGGTCGATCACCAAATACTTTTGAATAAACTCCATTCTATTGGTTTTAGAGGTCACATGTTTGATTGGTTTGCATCTTACCTTTCAAATCGAATTCATAAAGTTAAAATTGGTACAAGTCTTAGTAGTGAGGGTATTGTTAATGTAGGTGTTCCGCAAGGGTCAGTCCTTAGGCCTATCCTATTCCTTATATACATACATAAATTCAGTTTTTCAGCAAGATTTTAAAGGAAAAGTAACAGCGTTTGCTGATGATTTGGGTATAAGCTATGTTTGCAATTCGCTTCTTGACTTGCCAGTTTATATAAACCACGATGTAGATGTGCTGAGGAAATGGTTTTTGCAACATAAACTACTAATAAGCTGCAAAACTAGACTAATGTATTTCAACCTGATATCGCAAACTCAACCTGTCTATTAGGGCTGTTCAAAAAAAAAAATTTTTCGAATTTCCAAGATATACTTTGGCATCACGATCTACATCATGACAGAATATCCCAAAAAATTTTTCAGATTTTTAAATTCATATTTAAAGGTGGCTCAACGCAGAAATATATTTTTGTTAATTTTTTTTTAGCATTAATTATAAAATGTTGTCAAACAATTTGAAAAATTTGTTTTAGAGTAACTTAAAAACATTCATTTTGTTTGTTTTTTAATGAACTTTAAAACCTACGTTGTAATTTTGACAAAAAAAAATTTTACACTTCTTAAAAAACGAAAAACTGCCCTAAGAAGGCGAAATTTTACGATTTTTCAAAGAAAAAAGTCATCGTGCTTTAAACGAAATGAACATTTTTTAATTTACAAGATCTCATTCAAAAGAGCTCTTAAAAACCTTCAAGACAAGACATGTTAAGACTTTTTTGGGCCAGCAGGCTCGATGACATAACGTTTGAAATATAGTAATGCAGCCCTGTGAAAGGCAAAACGCTTTTTACTCAAGAGGGAGGCATCTTACAAAAAAGTGCCCATGGCATAAAATGCTTAGAATCATCCAAGGAACAAGTGTGAATTGTTTTTTTTTTTTTTTTTTTGGAAAGTTTATTAAAAATGACGTTAAAAAAATTTTTTTTCTAAAATTAAGTAAAAAAAAAAAAATATCAAAACACGATTCAAATTCACCTCTAATAAAAACATCGAAAATGACTATTTGTGTTTTGTTTTGTTGTGCTTTTTAACAAATTTACCGTTTTTCGACCTTTTTCAAACAGCAGTCGATGAACTTTTTTTCAAAACTTTTTTGTCTCATTTAGTAAGTGCTCAGGAGTAATTTGACACCTTTTTTTTATTTCACAACAGTTCGATTTAAATTTTTTCCTACCTGGCATATATAGATTTTAGTGTGCAAGCTACCAAAAAAACACTCTCATTTTCAAAAGGTTATATTTTTTTCTACGGCAGTTACATTTTTATATTCTTAATATCAAATGATAGGGAAAAATCTGTAGAATAAAGTTTGTGGTTTACATTTTTTTCTTAGGCCTCTGTTTTCAAAATATTGGTCTTTAAAAAAATATGGTCAAAAATTTTGTACTGAAAAATAACTTTACCCGACTTAAAAAAAAAACTGTCGTTGGGATTTCAAAAATTCTTTCAAATTTGACATCAGAGTAAGTTCTTGAAGAAAATGAGATACCTCTCATCAAAATCCTATAGAAAACGCATTTCGCGCGGACGTGCTGTACCTTATTTTAAATATTTAGGAATCACTATCGACAAAAATTTCAACTGGTATGAACATACAAATAGCCTCAAAATATATTTTCGTAATGTGGTGAGAAATTTTTATAATATTAAGAAGCTCTGTCCTGCAAGCGTTTTAAAATCTTTTTACTTTGGATTATTTCATTCAAAACTCAATTACGGCATTACTTGCTGGGGTGGAGCTTATGAAAGTAGAACAAGACCATTGTTGATTTTGCAAAAAGCTATTATTAAAAAAATGTGCAGCAGAAATCGTTTTGCTCATGCGATGGAACTATTTAGATCCCTTAAAATTCTTCCTACTCGACACCTTTTTTATTATAAAGTCCTTAAAGTTTTTTTCTTGAGGTGCGGTTACCTGAGCAGCAGACTATCTGACAGATACTGTCTGCGATATGGTCACACTGTAAATGTCCCAACATTTCGGACAACAGGTTATCGCAATTCCTTTCATATTCTTTCTTGTAGGCTTTTCAATAAACTTCCGGAATCTTTGAAAATGCTTCGCATCTTAACGACGTTTCTAAGACAAGTCAAGTTATGGCTGCTTGGTTTTGATTTAGCTGAAATTGAAGTTTTGCTTCGTTCCTGTATTTGATTTATCCCATTGAGTAGATCAAGGCTTTGTTTGAGGTTTTTTATGTTATTTTTTTTGTTTTCCATACGTTATTGTTAATTCACTTAGATTTTTATTTTTTTTTTGCTTTTGTTGCACTTTTAAATTTTAAATTAAATCTATAAATCTTCCATAATTTTGTAACTTTCTTTTTAAATATTTTCACTTCGTTTTTTTTCACGTTTTCTCCATATTTTCCAATTTTCTTAACCGACCACACTTAATTTAAAGTTATTCTATTTTTGGTCATTTTAATCTTTTAATGAAATTATATCTTTCATCGACGTGGCATTAAATACTGTATTTTTTATACATACAATGTCTCTTACCATTCTTCAATATTTGTATATAATTATTACAGTTTTTTATCTTTATTAAGTGTATTTTATAATTTGTATTGTTTCCTATTTTAATTTAGAAATTATTTTGTAAATTTTTATATACCTACTTGAAGAAATGTGAATAAATATACATACATGCATACATTCGATGATAGTTTGTGACCAAACACTATTCATACTTATATAAGCTTACTCGTATTTTTAATTGATATAGAAATGTACATTAGATAGTATCGATCCCCAAACAAAAAAAAAGTTCGCTGTAAGCTCCCATTTTGAAAGCTTATCGGTTTTGATTTTTATGGAAAAAAAAAAATTTTTTCGACCAATAGAGGTCGCTCCATTTATATCAATCTAATAACAATAGTTTACAGCCGAAATTCCCAATGAATGCCACTATTCATTTTATATGTAAAATCGGCTGCTGATTCCAAAAATCACATTATTTTTTTTTGTCTTTCACGTCGTTTTCGAGATATCGGTCATTTTCGGTTTTTGGACCAAAAAAAAGATAGTTCCATTTATAGACAAATATCTCAAGAATCAATGTTTGTGTTTAAACGTACTGTATCTTCTCTTCTTATACGAGCTAAAATTGTATGTTTGTTTATTTGTTTGTACTTATTTCTGTGCCATTTTAATGAAACTTGGAATAAAGTTAGATATAAGCATACAATGAAGAATGGACAAGGTTTGAACTTTGTAAATGTCCACCATGGGGCGTGGCACTGCCTTTAATTTTAAATTTGATTTAGTCATAACTCGCAAGCCATACAAGGTATTTAAATGAAATTTAGTGAGCGGGTAAGGCTTTATAATACCTTGTAACAAACGAAAAGTGGAAAATGTTGATTCAATATTTCTCGAAAACGACTCCAACAATTTTAATGATAATTTAAGAGATTGAACCCCTGAAAACAAGTATTAATATGTAATATGCCGTTATATTGGGAAAACTCGTTGAAGGGAGTGAAACCGCCCACAAAAATATAATGCGCTATAAAAGAAAACTACTAAAGCAATCTTTCTGGATTTAACTGTAGGGAGTCTACTTGCTATTAGCCACCTACGACCTGAAAGTAGGCAAAATATCGCATATGGGCGTGGAACCTCCCATACAAGTAAATCACGTTAAATGTTATTTTTCGCAAATGATACAACATTTTTTGATGAAATTCGGTATGCAGGTCTGGATCATGTGTATCTAAAGCATAACGAAAAGTGGGCGTTGTTTAATAATTGCCACGCCCACTTTTTATCAAAATAAAAATTTTGGTTAATAACTCAGGCACAAAATAAAATGGAATTAACTTTTTATTTCTTATATACAATCTTATGTACTCTGCATTCGTCTTCATCAGCAGAACTGTCATTATAACTGCATGATTTTGAAATATCCTTGCTTGAAGTTAAAGAAAACACTGCGTTCAGTCTTACAGCATAGCTACAAGAAAGGTGAAATTCTTTTTTATTAATGGCATGAAATAACCAAAAAATATCCTTTCGGATTTTTCCAATGAGACTTTTTTTCCGAGTTATGATCCCTTGAAGATACGATATTTCAGCTCCCATACAAAAGACGAAATATTTTGGATGTGTGGCACATCCCATTTATTTTGATATTTTTCTATACTCGATACTTTCCGAGTTTTTGACCATTGTTCTCATCGGTAAATTTATTATTTTGGTAGCATGAAAATTGGAGGCGAAAAGATACGAATTCTTCACAAAATATGAATAAATAATTATCAGATCAGATTTTCGACCGAGCAGGGATCAGTCTCCAGGTACTGTCATATTAAAGGTAATTAAATTACCTACAAATGTTATCACTGTTCGACACAAAAAAAAAAACACATGAGAAAATCCAAAAAATTCTTAAAGTAGACGTTTAAAAAAAAATACCCGTGTCCCGTGGTTTTTCCCCAGCACGTCACATTTTTTTTTAATCGATTTTTATTTTTTTATCCACTGTACATGAAAAAAAAACAAAAATACCGCATTCTTGTGTTAAATCTATGAATTTAACTACATGATCCTTACATTTGAGGTGTATCATGTGTTCAGCAAACTTATGCAGGATATTGGGGGAATATTTTTGTAGAAAATTTTAACCCTGTACAACCCCCACATGTGGGTCATTTATGCCCTTTTCTTAAAAAGGTACAAAAATGACACCTAAAACAGGAGAATATTGAGTCAGTATGTACCACAGAAATATTTGCTACACAATTTCACTACTAATTGCTGAACACTAGAAAAGCAAAATTTCATCCCGATAGCAAAAAAATTGGTAAATTCAGTAAGCAATTTCTAACAATAAATATTTTCCAAAATTCACCCCACTGTAAAACTTTAAAACTACATTTTGGACAAAACTCGTTCTCACAAGATCATAACGAAATCACGCAAGGATCATTTTCCTAGAAAACATTAACCTATTATATCCTGTTTTTATGGGTCTTTTTGACCCCTTTTTCTAAAACTGAGCCACAATGGGTTAAAAAAGTTTGCAAAAATATCCTACAAAAAATTTCACTTAGAGTAACCAAAGACGAAAAATTCTTAAAAGTTAAGGTAAGCGCGTTAGGGATGTAATTAATATGCAATGTGAAAAGTCATAATTGATTTTATCGATTTTTTTGGTTTCGGGCTCAAGTTTAGAAACTAGTAGTGAATTTTTATAGCAAATATTTCTGTAGTACATATCAATATTTTCCTATTTTGGGTGTCATTTTTGTATCTTTTTAAGAAAAGGTCAAAAATTACCCACATGTGGGGGTTAAACAGGGTAAAAATTTTATACAAAAATACTATATAAGATATTCAATCGAAAAATGCAAAAGTTGTAAACAATTCATTGATAATTTACCAAAATGCGTTTTTGCCTATTTTTCCGTTTTTTTGTATTACACCTTTCGACAATTTGAAACTTTTTGTAAAACACATGAGAAAATCCAAAAAAAATCTTAAAGAAGGCGTTAAAAAAATACCCGTGTCTCGTCGTTTTTCTCCAGCACGTCAGATTTTTTTAATCGATTTTTGAAGTTTTTTAATCCACTGTACATAAAAAAAAAACAAAAATAACGCCTTCTTGTGTTAAATCGATGAATTTAACTATATGATCTTTACATCTGAGGTGTATCATGTGTTGAGTAAACTTATGCAGTACTTAGGCCCTTTGGTACGGCCACTCCTCAATTATGCTTTAAAAGCTGCAATTTTTAGATAGTACAGTCAATCTGGCATTTGAAAGTTCGAAGGTTGATCCCCGCTCTGATTTTTTGTCAGTAGTTAGTGGTCCATTAGAAAAGCTTAAATTCAAAATGTCGAGTCCCCCCACCCCCCGTTTTTGATAAACTCAAAAAAGTTTTTGATTTGATTTTGTGGCTAAGCCGTAGGCCGCACAGAAAATTTTATTGAACAAAAAATGAAGACAGTTAAATTGTCTATAACTTTAGTCAAAATAACATAGCTCTAAAACTTGCTGTAACAAAGTTAGAGGGCGCCAAAGTCGACAAATGCATTTTTTTGCACTTTTTTGCATTTTTGAGGGTCAAATAATTTTTTTTTACCATCGCAAATTTTTTCACAGTAAAGAGCATAAATAAACCTACAAAATTTATACAGACTTTTTTTTCTACCATGCACCGTTTAGGAGATACATTGCATTTCAACCCCTTTTTTGGCATTGACGCGTTTCTGTGTCTAAGTTTTTCGTGCCCAGCGCGGCATTGACGCGTTTCTACGTCAACTGCTTTTTACCCATGTAACAAGACAAGACATGTTAAGACTTCTTTGGGCCAGCAGGCTCGATGATATAACGTTTGAAACATATTGATGCAGCCCCGTGAAAGGCAAAACGCTTTTTTACTCAAGAGGGAGGCATCTTACGAAAAAAGTGCACATGGCATAAAATGTTTAGAATCATCCAAGGAACAAGTGTGAATTGTTTTTTTTTTTTTGAAAAATTTATTAAAAATGACGTTAAAAAAAAATGTTTTGCTAAAAAAAAATTAAACACTTTTTTCGTAAGATGCCTCCCTCTTGAGTAAAAAAGCGTTTCGCCTTTCACGGGGCTGCATCACTATGTTTCAAACGTTATATCATCGAGCCTGCTGGCCCAAATAAGTCTTAACATGTCTTGTCTTGTTACATAGGTAAAAAGCAGTTGACGTAGAAACGCGTCAATGCCGCGCTGGGCACGAAAAACTTAGACACAGAAACGCGCCAATGCCAAAAAAGGGGTTGAAATGCAATGTATCTCCTAAACGGTGCATGGTAGAAAAAAAAAGTCTGAATAAATTTTGTAGGTTTATTTATGCTCTTTACTGTGAAAAAATTTGCGATGGTAAAAAAAAATTATTTGACCCTCAAAAATGCAAAAAAGTGCAAAAAAATGCATTTGTCGACTTTGGCGCCCTCTAACTTTGTTACAGCAAGTTTTAGAGCTATGTTATTTTGACTAAAGTTATAGACAATTTAACTGTCTTCATTTTTTGTTTAATAAAATTTTCTGTGCGGCCCACGGTTTAGCCACAAAATCAAATCAAAAACTTTTTTGAGTTTCTCAAAAACGGGGGGGTGGGGGACTCGACATTTTGAATTTAAGCTTTTCTAATGGACCACTAACTACTGACAAAAAATCAGAGCGGGGGTCAACCTTCGAACTTTCAGACCCTTTTTGATGCCAGATTGACTGTACCAAGAGCTTTAAATGAATTTAATTCGATTGTCAAAGTTATTAACATAGATTCATGCTTTTCGGAAAATGTATTTATTAAGTTTTTGAACAGTTTTTATGATTAAATGGTAGTTGTTATTATTTTTAATTTTGTTTATATTACATATTTATCTAGTCTGTAAGGAATTATTGTTCCATAGACTGAATTGAAATAAACATAAACAACTACCTTATACCATGCTTACATTACTAATTATAGATGCTTCTTTTCGTGAAATATTGCATTTTTGCAGATTTTTTTCTCGAGGAAATTCCTTCCCAAATGGTTTCCAGTTTGAAAAAAATGGAACAAAAACTGGTTATTAAGAAAGTTTTCTCCATATCAGTGTATTTAAAAATGGAAACCGGAGATCCTACCTGATATCCTTTACGAAATATTCAATTTTTAAGTTTTTTTTTTTCTTTTTATAAAGAAATATTTGGTAAAGGAGTTTTTGCACGCAACGCCTCAATTATGGTACCAATGAACCTTTTCTCGATGCATTTCAAACAGCAATAATTAGCTATATCTCCGAAACCAGATCCGAGTGACACGTTTTCATTAGTTTAATAAAACCAACTAGATTTAAAAAAATATATTAGGCCAAAAAAATTTCCTCCAAAACTATGATGCAAGGTAATCCTCTGCCTTTTATAATCATTTTGGAACATTTCACATCTCGGCAACTGCTTCTAAGTAGTTCTCTGATCTGTCAACGTATCAACGTTGTAGGCTCCCTTATGCCTAGTTGCCTAGTTACCTAGTTACCTGAAAATTTGCATTCCCGATGCCAGTTCACAACTCCCAAATAATTGATAAGGTAACGCTGGCTACAGCTTTAAGCGCACTGGCATTACAGTCCACTTAAAACTGTTACTGCTCAGCTGCTTTTGACAATTAAAAAAAAACAAAGTTTTATTAGCTTTTATGAGGAAAAAAATCGCACAAGAGAAATTTAGCTAAACTAGAGTTTTTTTATCGTAGTAATACAAAAATGGAAATTGCTGATACTTTTTATAGCAAAGATGAATATGTGGAAACAGTAAGTCCTTTGCTAGAATAATTCAAAAAGTCGTGATGATGATGTCATTTATTGATGTCTGTCTAAATGGATATTGTATATGTATTACTCTTCCAGGCTTCTGGTAACAAAGTAAGTCGGCAGACAGTGCTTTGTGGTTCACAAAACATCGTACTCAATGGTAAAGTGATTGTGCAAAGTGGCGCTATCATACGTGGTGATTTGGCGAATGTGCGAACAGGACGCTACTGTGTGATCAGCAAAAATGCAGTGATTCGACCGCCATACAAACAATTTAGCAAAGGTATCGCTTTCTTTCCCATGCACATTGGAGATCATGTATTTATTGGTGAAGGAGCTGTCGTGTCAGCAGCTGTGATTGGCTCATTTGTGTATATTGGCAAAAATGCAATTATTGTAAGTACAAATCAAATTTCTAGTGGAAATCCAATTATCAACTTGAACTTTTTCCAGGGAAGACGATGTGTGCTAAAAGACTGCTGTATTATTGAGGACGATGCTGTGTTACCACCTGAAACAACTGTGGCCAGTTATATGCGTTTTACTGCTAAGGGCACTATTGAGGGTGGACAGGGCAATCCAAATTTTGTGCCTGCCGCTATGCAGGATCAAATGGTCGACTATACAAAATCATTCTATGAACATTTTGTACGCTTACCCCAAGCGGGTTAGGTTGGAAAGGATATTCTTTAAAAGTACATATATACATATTTACATTCGAAACTAATTTATATATCTTAAAAGATTAAAAACTAATTAGATTCATAATTTTTTCAATTATACATATTTATTTGCGATTTCAAAAATTATAACTACTCAATTAAGCCAGCGTCACAGTCGTACGCTGGATGACCCATTT
Organism: Calliopum simillimum; assembly: GCA_951812925.1. Classification (NCBI taxonomy): domain Eukaryota; kingdom Metazoa; phylum Arthropoda; class Insecta; order Diptera; family Lauxaniidae; genus Calliopum; species Calliopum simillimum. Next base: position 90,271,952 of record OX638369.1, on the reverse strand, counting down.
CAAATATTTTAAAACTCAGGCCAGTGCGTCTTGCAATTTCAAATGCTGTTTCCTCTGAATTATTCAATGCTTGTGCATTGATATTTGGATCTAAAAGTAAAACCGTCGCTGTATTACGACAATTCGATACGGTGGCTGCAACATGCAGTGGTGTCTGTTTTCCATCTGACGGTGCATTCACATCAGCACCGTGTTGTAGCAGCAATTGTGCACATTCAGCATTGCTCCATTTGCAAGCTGAATGCAGTGGTGTCCAACCCATTTTTGTGAGAGCATTAGGATTAGCATTGTGTTGCAGCAAAAGTTTGGCAATGTCCACAAAATTGTTATAACAGGCTCTGCAAAAATATAATTTTTATATGAAACAAAATAATAAACATGAGAAAAAATTTGAAATAAAAGCTGTTATGTGCATGCCATTCGCCAAAGATGTTGAAAAATAGGATTCAACCGTAATTTTTTTGGAAAAATTAAAATGTTGAGAGTATAAACTCAACGTACGTTACTTTTATCTCAACAATTGTGAGCGATATGCATAGAAAGGAATCCAAATAAAAAATACATGATACTCGACAAATTTTGTAAGGAAACCCTTTACTTTTAATTCTATCTAAACAGAAAATTACGAAGTGTTATATGCACACATAACCTTTACTAATAATGACCTTATTCGGATCTATATAAAATCGTTCGGGCGGATTTTAGTCATCGCTTTTCGCCTAAATCACTTAATATATCCAAACCATAAAGTAAGTTGTAGCTAGCGTAGCATGTCTCAAAACTAGAGTGTGTTACCAACTAACAGCAATTAGCAATTTTTCACAGGAGACGACACCAGGTGAGCTTTATGATCTATACAAAGAGCGTTCTTGTACGGAGGAATTCGTTCTTGACGGTGGCTAAAATAGCTAAGAACTGCTATTCTCTCATCAGAAACACGGAGTCAAGATTTCAAGTGTGGCTTCTGACAAGAATTAACTAAAACTGAATTGATGAGGCCATACACAAGTTTATATATGAAAACATAAATGGTATGTGGAAATAGCCGAAACATATGTAATAAATTTACATGTCAACACTTGTTTGCTTCTGTTGTTGAAAAATTGCAAAAAATTACTGTTTAATTACTTCAAAACAAATTTATCATATCCAAACCATATTTTAACCATATTTGCGCCTAACTTTCGGCAAGGTCAATATCGTAAAAAAGGGGATAAATTAAAGGGGCGTTGCACCCCACATTTAAAAACTGTAAGCAACAAAAAAAGCTCAAAACAGTTCGACTCCGCACCTGTGGCGAGTATCAGTTCGAAACTTGATGTTTATATGTATATGCACATTAGGCATGCGCTTATTTTACGATTTTCTGATTTTCGTTCGTGCCGCCTAACAAGCTATAAATGTTTAAAATCGGGTAATTAATACGAATTCTATGAATTTTTCTTTTATCGACATTAGCAAAATTGCCGCAAAATGCTATTCTACTACATATTTAACTTATTTAATTAAGTTTAAAAAAAATTTTCATTATTTTTTGCCTGAAACCTCAACTTGACCTTGACCTCTCTTGCGGGCCGGGTTATCGTTATCCGATCGCCGTGAAACTTCATAGTATTTGTTTTTATGACCATTAGAAGGATTTCAGGGGGCGGCACGAACGAAAATCAGAAAATCGTAAAATAAGCGCATGCCTAATGCACATATATAGTATTTACCGAAAACCCTACAATAAAATAGAGGGGAATGAATCAGGGGGTGTTGCACTCTCCATAAAAAAAAAAAATCTGAATATTCAATAATTCTGCACCTGTAGCAGCTATGAAACGTGATATATAAATGTACATGGTATAACCAAAGGCCATACAAAAGGCCTCCATACAAGAAAAACTCTAAATGTGCAATAGTTTTGCGTCTATAGCAGTTATCGATATAAAACTTCATGCATGGATGTACATTGTGTCCACCAAAGGCAGTGCACAAAATTAAGGGATTAGAACTGGGGGTACTGTGACCCCACTTGGAATACTACATTCCGCACTATAGCAGCTATCGTTATTAAACTTGGTACATAGGTGTAAATAGTGTCTATCGAACACCTTGCAAAAATGGGGAGTCTAACGTAGAAACGTTGCACTTCTCTTACTAAAAAATACTTATCCCCTTACAAAAAATGCTTTATCTTTGCGCCCATTGCAACTATCATAATAAAACTTGGTACATTATATTGCCCAAATTCTGTCTAGACAGAATACATGCATTTCATCCAAATCAAAACCATCGCCACCATTACGAAACAGGTCTAAAAACCATAAGGTTTTTTCCTTAGTTGTGAAACTTTTTTCTGAGAAAAACACAAGTTGCATCTAGACCTCGCAAGCACAAGGTACTGTCCTGAATTACATTTAAGAAAATGTCTTGTAAGAAAGATAGGAATAGGTATTTTTCATTAATCATCGTAACACTGAGACGACAATCGGAAAATGTATTAATATCCTTTTTCGGCGATCGGCTCTTATGCTTTCAAAACATTTGTACACTTAAAAAAGATTTTTAGCGTGAGGTGTTTATATATTTACCTATGCAAAGGCGTGTAACCATCATCATCCATAGCATTAACTGTCGTTGGATCTAGCTTTAGAATTTCACGCACTTCATTGATTTTATTTTCATTGACGGCCCATAAAATCATGCGGTCCAGACTGGCTTGTGGATTCTTGTCCTCCTCAATTAGCTCGTCTGCATCATCATCCCATCCACTAACGAACATTCCAGTAGGTACTTTAGCATAGCGCAATTTATCAATTTGAGAACTTTCCTCATCAGAATCATAGTCGCCCATTTTATTATTTTATTTTATATTATTTTTTGTTTTATTGAGGTTGTACTTGATTATTTCACAAAATTTTTAGTTGAAATTCGGCTAATTCCTTGCACAATTGGCATTTATAAACATAAATATGAACAATTCACAATAGTGCCGCTATCTTTTACCCTTGCAGCTCTTCCATTTTCCACAATAAAAGTGCAGTTTTAATAGTATGGCAGCACAGCACTAACAATTTTGACAGCACTAACATACACTACGCCGCAGAACAGCTGTTTCCCATATTTGCTTATATATTTGGAAAAAAGTTAAATATTTTTTGTTGCACAGTCACTTTTTCAAAACTTTAACAATGTCCTCTGAAACCGATAAAGAAGATAAGAAATTGAATGAAATTTTCGTGGAGGCTTGGCATACATATGAAGAATTGGAGCAAACTTCGTTGCCGTTCAACAGCACAGAATTTCAGGTTTTCCAAATTTTTTTTTTTATTAATTATCTTAATAATAACTTGTTAATTTTATATAGGATCAAGTTAAGTTAGCTATGTCACATTTTGAAAATGCAACTCGTATTGTCAGCCAAACTGATATGTTCAGTCCCAATGAATTGATTGACGAAGTCTCCACGGAATCTCTGCAATATCTGCTGCTACCATTTTTCTTGGGAAAATTAGCTTTGAAACTAAATGGAAAAGACCGTCTTAATGTTCTCGAAGTAGGCGAAATATATTTCAAGTAAGTCTTTTTAAGCAAACACAATATGAAAGTTGAATCTTGATTAAAAATGTGAATGCCAGCTACTATGTTGCTTAATAGAATCTTTGTCCCTTCCCTTGTTATCTGTTACTACTGTACCTTAATAAAATAGTTATCGGGCCTCTAATGAATAAAAACTTACAACGATTTCCATAAATCTTCTCTTTTTATATGAGCTAAAATTATGTAGTTCTGTGGCGAAATTTTTCGCGAAAAAACGACTATAGCGATATTAATCGAACTTAAGATAATGATAGATATTAGCATGGAATTAAGAATGGGCTACTCCTTGACTTTTTAGTCATGAGGAGGCGCAGCACCATCATAAATTTTAAATTTAATCTGCTCATAAATCGCAAACCATAAAGGGTATTTTGACTTAATTTGGTAGGCAGCTACTTCCTTTCAATGCTTTGTAATATAATAAAAGTGAACGGCATCAAAGTGTCACGCTCACTGTTAAGGATTGTGTCATTAGAAATAAGTACTCACGTTTTTGCTTATAACTTTTTCACAAGAAAAAGTTTTTCTATAAGATTTTGATGTGAAACATGTCGTTCTCTTCAGAAATTTTCGCTGATGTTAAATTCGAAAGAATTTCAGTACAAATTTGTTGGACACTTTTTAAAGTCCAAACTCTTGAAAACAAAGACCTAACAGAAAAATGTGAATCGCAAGTTTTATTTTGGAGACTTCCCTATCAATTGATACCAAGAACATAAAAATAGCACGACTGGAGTAAAAGTTATATCATGTTAAAAATAAGAGTGTTTTTGGTAGTTTACAAATCTATGAAGGAGACTTTAAAACGGCTATTTTAATTCAAAAGCAACGCATCTTAAGAAAAAACTGTACATAGAATGCATAAAATGCTTAGAATTTTCCAAAATATTCGTAATTTAATTTTTTTTTTTTTTTGACCAAATATACTTGTCAGAGAATTGCACACGGTATCCCGGGTAGCACAAACTTTTCAGGCAAGTCTTAACATCAATCGCAAGCAAGGAACGAGCTAAAAAAAGGTGGGGTGACCGTATTAATGCAAAAAAATGTGATCAGCATTCTGGAGAAAAATCTAAACCTTTCCGATTTTTCACAGCTTCCCGGTCAGAAATTTTAAATGCATTGAATTGAAAAATTTATTCCGCTATATTGAGAAAACTTATGAAGCAATCATTCTGAAATTAACTATAGGGAACTGAACTAAAAGTGGACGTGGAACATTCCATACAAGTAATGCTGGAATTAGCCGAGAAGTAGCGTTTCGTAACGTGACTTCTGTCAAAATCTATCAAATGGCAGAAGCGTGTACGCGATTAGTGAAATCGTAAAGGAGCGGTACGCAACGTTGAGACCTGTTGAAATTAGATTTTCAAACGTCGCACTACGTTAGATAAAATAAATTAAATTTGGATGTTATAAATGGAATTTTTTGAACAAATTAATTAAAATAAGTATGACAATGGATGCTTGTTTACAAAAACTGGAATTTTTCAAGTAATTTTTAAGTTGTAAGGTGACATTTCGAACGTTGCCTACCGTTTTCACCAATCGATACTACGTTGACAAGCAACCGTGACGTTACGTTACGAAACGCTACTTCTTGGCTAATTCCAGCATAAATCGCGTTAAATTATCTCGCAAACTTGACAAGATATTTTAATGAAAACTGGTATATGCATGTACATCATCAATATCTTATAGGGGGTTATCGTGAATCAAGATTCCCGTGGAATTTTCTTAAACAGCAATAGAGAATGCACGGCAGTCTGAGAAAATTCCCCGGGAATATTTATTCACGAGAAGCCCCATAATCGAATCGGAAATTAGGCGGAATCTAAAAAGTGCCACGCATTATCTGCACCAAATTTTATGCATATAGCTTTACCCGTTAAACCATCATCGTAATTTTAACAGACGGACAAATTTACCTAAGTGCCAATCAGTGTTCAACAAGGCCCTTATGAAACTCCAAACAAGTAGAAACTTTAATTTCCTATAACTTTTCCAATTTGGACAAAGACAAATGTACTTACCAGGGCTCAACATAAAAATTTTGACAAATAGAATTGAGTCATGGGCTGTCCATAAACTCCGTGACGCTCCTAAGGGGGGGGGTGGGGTTCGAGCAAGCGTCACGCTTGGTGTATTGTATTTATTTTTTATATGCAGCTACTGTCACATAGGGGGGGTTCAATATATCGAATTTTAGCGTCACGGAGTTTATGGACAGCCCCATTTCGAGCCCTAACCGCCAAAAAACGTAAACGACACGATTTCAGATTTCCTGTTTTGATACAAATCGATAACTCGCGTCCATACGCATTTCCCCTTTAAATTTCATAACCATTACAAAGTACCACTACAAAGTTATAGCAAAAGCAATTTTGACTTTTACTCTACAATGTATGCAAAGAAAATTCAAAAAAAGCTTCTACTGTAAAATTTGTATTTTGTCGTTTATAATTTATTTTTCGATTTTTTTTAAAAAAGGAAAAAACTTATCCCACAAAATACGAAAATATTCAATATAGTAGAGAACTAAAGGTCTTTTTTTTATATTTAAACTTTTACAAAACGCAGGTATGAGAATTGGGATAAAAAAAACTTCCACCGTCCATATGGTTGACCAACGGATCTGAAATTTCAGGAGTATTTTCTCTAGATATGAAACTAAAGCATAGGCCAAAACGAATCAATCAAGTTTTTAATCTGATCTTGCATTTACTACCCTTATTGTCTGAGTGAAATTTCCTTCTCTGCGTCACAAACGGAAGTATAAAATAAATATACCCTACACCCAACCCAGGGTATAAAAAACAACAAAAATATGTGTATTATTTTTGGTTTTAAAAATAACATTCATTTTTTTATATTTTCAACAGGGATTATCTACAACGTTGCGAGGAATATGCGCTTTGTGATGAGCCTAAAGAAAAAACAGAGCAACAGCTATCCACAGTTTCCTCTGAAAGCAACAAAGCCAACGAAATGGCTCAACTAATGCGTGCTGCAAACTCACGCAATAATAAAATTGCACAATTTCGTCGTAAAAAAGAACTAGAAGAGCAAATTAAACTCATGCGGGAAGCAGTACGTAATCAAACAATCGAAGATGAAGCTAAACGTGAATTCTTTTTGAACTTCTTGAAAAAGGGTATAATTGATGCAAATGAAGAACTTGATAGTATTAAACTTGAAAAACAAATAGTAGAAATGCGCAAGAAGGTAAATATGCCTAGTGAAGCATCTCCGAATGACCATTCAGCTGTGCATTCTCAATCTATGACTACACAAAGGCCCGTCAATCATTTACATTCAGCCGGACACGCACATAGTCATCATAGTCATTTCCATGGCGAACAACAGCGTCCGCAACCATTACAACCATTTATTATTACACGCAATGCTGCACAAAAAGCTGTCTTTGGCAGGGGTTATCCAAGTTTGCCAGTAATGACTGTTGGCGAATTTTACCATCAGCGCGTGCAGGATGGCATTTTCCCAGATGAAGAAAAAGTAGCGAAAATGAATCAGGCGCAAGCTATCGCCGCTGCTCAAGATCCTAATGAAAAGGAAGATGATGAGAGAGCAGAAGTTGAACTGCAAGTTGAAAGTGAGGATCCGGAATATTTGGCACGCATGCGCCGCATGGATGAATACAAGGATGAAGTACGCCGCGGTGATGGCAATAGACATAATCGTAGTTAAATCGATCGCATCGTTATAAGCGCATGTTAATTTATTTGATTTTTCTAATATAACATTATTTCTGAGCAGTGCTTCAATATACAAAAATTATGGTACTAACAAAATTATTTAAATAAAACAGTCTTTCTAACTTTGAATACTGCATTTTTGATCTGTTCTGTGGGCGATATCAATTAAGGACAACAATTTTAATAATAACAAAAAAAATTTATATATGTGGAAAAATATATTTTTATCCTGCATTGAGGTTTATTAATCTTCTTTTTACATTTTCTTTTGCAAAATAATAATCACAAAATAATACATTGAGTGCCATTTAGTTGATGCGCAAACTTGAAACAAATATAAGTAAAATCAAGAGCCGTACGCATCAAACAAACACAAAAAAACTTACACTATATGGTATTCAAAAGTCATAAAAAAACTTGCAATAATAGTTTTGTAATTACATATAACGGTAAATATTAATAATACTAACAGAAAATACAACTCTTTTTTACATTGAAAATTAACATAGTAGAATAAGTTACATATGTATTTGTAAAATTTCAATTGTCATGGGATTACAAATACTGTGATTTCAAAATCTTTCCATTAAGATTTTCATTTCAAATGATTAAATTGCTTCGTAAGCATTAAGAAGCATTACTTAAAACTAATTGCACTATTCAACAAATTTCACACTTTTGATTTTAATTGAGTTCGGACTATGTAATTTTTCTTGCTATTATGAAACGTAAAAGGACTACATTAACAAAACTTTTCCATCACGTCTTAGTTTTTAGATAAAATGACAAATCCAAAATTACGATTTACATCCGCGCGAAATGTATCAAACGAAGAAATTTTTTAAACGGTCTGGCAGATTTTTTGTAAAGCCTGTTTTTTGATAAAATGTATTAAAAAAACCAGAGACTGTGTATCTTCGATTACGTGAATCTCGCTAGAACCAAAATGAACTTAAAAGAACTATTCACATTTTTGTGAGCAATGATAATAGCTTCATTTTGACACAAAAACCTTAAATGGACAGTGTTATGCAATAATGAGTCAACCCACTCGAAATTAGTTTTGAGATATTTACGTTTTTATGTAAATGTCGTAGAACAAATGATATGAAAATGTCAAACAAATTTTGTTGTTTTCAACCTCTTATTAACAATATTTAGGTTCGGTTTCTTAAAAAAAAGGTGCTTCTTCATATTTAGAAGCGAATTGTATTCATAAGTCGAAAAAAATTTGTTTGAGGGTTGACTCGTTATTGCATAACAGTGTCCAAATATTTAAACATACATAACAAATTTAAGTTCAGAGATAATTCAATTCAAAGGCTGCCTGTGTTTTAATTTTTCATTCAAAAGGAATCAAGTGGCTCCCTGAAATAACGCCATAGGAAATAACGCCAGAAAATTTTTTGGAAATAACGCCAGAAAAATCTGCATACAAAAATCTGGCGTTATTTCCATTTTGTTTTGGAAGGAAGGCCAAAAAAACTTTTCTGGCGTTATTTCCTAGTTAATTTTTGGTTTTATTTCCAAAACAAAATGGAAATAACGCCAGAATTTTGTAATCAAGTTTGTTATGTCTGAGCCAATCTTTGAGGTTTTGGTGTCAAAATGAAACTGTGATCATTGCAAACAAAAATGTGAATATTTTTTTTGAATTCTCGGTGTTTTATGCATCGTTTGTGGTTTTCTTTTTCAAATTCTGACGGCTAAAATTTTTTTAATTTATTTTCGCGCGGATCTTAATCGTGATTTTGGATTTTTCATTTTATCTAAAAACGGAGACGTGATGGAAAAATTTTGTTGATGTCAATAGCAAGGAAAAATAATAACATAGTCCGAACTCAGATAATTTTTTAGTGTCGAACAGTGTTACATAAAAAAAAGACAGTTTAGGTATCTTTTCGTTTGGCACATGCATTAAAACAAATAAATTAACATTATTAAAAAGAATTGCGGTAAATAACTTTCGCAGAAAATCATTCTACCTTCTTGAACGTTTCATTGGTGGCTCTAGGAAATTCTCATCATTATTTTCAATTTCCATATCTTCGACTTTCATTAATAACTTGACTTTACGCAACATTTGTGTATCGCTTAGCCAATTATGTTTAAGGACGTCATCAATTGTTGGCCTTTGATTTGGATCCACAACGAGCATTTTGCGAATGAGTTCAGTGGCACGTTGTGATACAGTTTTCCATGAAGGATGATTAAAACGAAATTTTCCCTTTTTAATTTGTTCACTAGCTGGTGAGCCGTATTCATCGGAGAAGGGTAAAGTACCGCTAAGGCTTTAAATTAAACCAAAAAAAAATTAATTAAACATAAAAGAAAACAATTAGTTGCTTTATTGCGTAGTTTTTTTTTTTTTTTTTATTTGCCGGGAGAGGGAAAAAATGTTCACCGTTTTAGAGAATGAACAAATTTATAGCATTAAAATAAATTTTTTTGTAAAGCGGGAGCAACACCCCTCTTGATCAATCCATCCCACTTGTGTCATGTTGATTGTTAGACAAAACTTACATACATGTACCAAGTATTACAAAGAAAGCTGTATAGATACTTTTATCATTTAAAGTGGTATTATTGTATGTTGGTTCAACACTCCCTCGCCCAATCCCCTTAAGGAACACAAAAAATACATAGTGCGAAAATGGTAAGAAGTTACAAGATAACAAACTTCCAAACGATGTTTTTTTATATATAAATAAACCTTAGACATCTGTATGCTTGCATTCATATATTTTGTGATTCTATTGCACTCTACTTCAGTATAGTTCAAGCGCATTGAGAATCAGATATGAATGAATGTCGCACCCAAAAATAATTTGTACTATGGAGTGAGTGCAGTAGTGTATTCGAATGTATCCATCAATACTTCGAATTGAAGTGATTAAAAGGAATTCTTTTGAGTGCAGTAGTGTTACAAACTTTATTAAAACTCAGATTATTATAAAAATAAGCCAAACATACCATGTAAAGAGCATCACACCTAGACTCCAAACATCAACTTTTTTAGTATAAGCGCCACGTCCACCAGTTAGCAATACTTCTGGTGCAACATATAATGGTGTTCCACATAAAGTACGCATCACAGAATCTTTCTGTACAAATTTGCTTAAACCAAAATCGGAAACTTTTAATAAAGTTTCCTCGTCTGAGGTTTCAAGTAATACATTGTCTGGTTTTAGATCCCGATGTGTAATACCTAGTGGCAAAAAATAATAAAATACAAATATGGAAGAAATTGTATAGAATTCCATTGAATACCCATATCGTGCAAATATTTAACAGCGTGGCACATTTGATAGAAGTAAAGTTTAGAAATACGCTCAGAAAGTCGTTTATTATCAATAATACGATTGAGCAAATCACCACCTTTCATAAATTCCAGCACCATGTAAACAGAATCGGGCTTGTCAACAATATCATGCATTTTAATAACGCAAGGCTGTGTAAAAAAAAAATATAAATTATATTATATATAAAATTTTAAAACTATTAGTGTGGCGAAAAAAAATTATACACACTTTTTCAGCCATAACTTATCCTGTGTCCAACGAATAATTTTTTATATATAAGATATTATATTTATTCAAATTATTCATTTTCAATTGTTATTTCTTTCAACATGAACAGCGAAATAAAAGTACGTGAAAAAATAATTAAAACTTTTCAAAAAAGTCCACGGGAGGCAAACCCACCCAACTGTCCAGAACTCCGGCCTGTGGAAAGATATTGTGCGCTCGTGAAAAGGGAATTGAAGAAGACAGGACAGTTATACCAGGACATGTCTGAGTTCAAGCGTAAATGGACCGGCTCCTCCAAAAAGGTAACAGAAACAACTATAAAATCGTTAATGACAGGATTTCCGGAAAAGGGTGATAGATTTATAAATTCCGGTTAATATTTCAATATTTTAATGTTTAATGAATTTCTATAATATGTTTAAAATTTACATATTTTTAAGAATTTTTAAATTGCACGAATTAAGTTTTATTTAATCTTAAGCGGGTATAAGTTTTTTTCGACACACTCTTTAGGTTATGCTTTTACTTACATGTTCAAGATTCTTCATAATTTTAGCCTCATTCAGTACCCGTTCAGGATCGTTTAAAGTATTTGGTTTTGTACTTTCTGCAAGCATATTTTTCTTAACAATTTTCATTGCATATTCGGCGCATGTGCGTCTATCGTAGACCAAACGTACGAGTCCACATGCACCGGAACCAAGTTTTCGACTAATATAATAACTTGCGATAATTTCATTTGGCAGTCCTATAGCTTCATTGGGACTGAGGTCTTTGAAGACAAAGGCTGCATGAAGTAACATTAAAAATTGAAAAATATATGTTTGTTTTTATATTTTCATAAAACAGTACCAACCTTTGTACGTTGGGTGTGATAGTGATATTATATCATCGTTTTGTAAAATTCTTAATTTGTTGGTGCCAATTTTTTCACCATTAACAAAGGTTCCATTTCGCGAATGATCCTAAATTTAAAATTATAGCATTTTATTAGTTTTTTGGTGATTCCACATATGTATATAGAACTTGCTCCTCCTAGGAGTTAAAGGAGAATACATACATTCATATAGAACTTCATTATTACTTTACATGTTATCGAATCTACTTTTCTTTGTTACCTACAGAATATACAAGATGCAATAACGACAACCTAACCATAACTTATTTTAAACGGACCTGCACTTACTACAACTAATCCGTTTCATAAAATCTGCCTACTACATGTATCCAAATGACGAAAAATAGTTCCACCGTTTTTTTCTTTATTCAGCCTTTTTTGTTTCAAATTAAAAAACATTTTTTTTTTTTTTAATTTAATTCCCAATATTTCGAGGAAGGTCTTCAGGAGTAACTAAAATATACATAAGCCCAAGTAATAAAAAAAAATAAAAATAATACCCAAATAAACGAATTTTCATGCTTCCAATGATTGGTAATACATTCAACAAAGAAGCATTGCATCAAAACCATAGAGAACTACTCTATGCTCAAAACATACAAAACAATAATCTTATTATGGCATAACATATATAAGGTTTCTTATGTAATGCCCTTAAAACTACATATCCAACGAAATTAGAGCAATAGATCACGCTCTACCAATTCATGCACAATTTATTATTTACCTGTATATAAACCGGATTTGAAAGATCACAATTCTCACGCTTGATTGTAAAATGAACCTTAGAGATTCGACATAAAATTTTTTCAGGTAGATCGTTGAGGGTTAGAATTAAATCATTTTTTTCGCCACGACCAGCTGCAAATTCGTTGTTATTTAAATCTGCAAAGGATTGTACAAGTTGGATTAGTTATTGATACCTTAGCAATCCAATAAAAACATGCATACATAGGTATATTGGCGAAACTACAAAAACAAAATAAAATGCCGAAATTTAAAAAATCACCTGCAAATGATTTTATTTCCCATGTAGTTTCCTTTGCGTATACAATTTTTTACACAACATACTATCTGCGCTCATGGTGTTGTTTGTAGATGTGAATAACATATTTTTGATGTGCAATTGAGGCGATTAATGCAAGAATATGCCAATAATAATTTGAAAAATTAGCTTAGAATGGTCCAAACACAGTTTCGATAGCAGCACTATACGTGATTGTATCATTTGTGAAAATTAGATGAGAAGCAAAACTCTAATCTAACTCTAAAAATAAGCGTCTGGTGGGGATGTCCCACTCTAGCATTAACAGCCTCAATTGTAAATTTGTTTGGCTTATATAGGTAAATGGGAATCCAATAAAAATTAAAAATTTCTAAAATCTAAAAAAATTTAATAATCAAACTCAGCACCATTTAGTACAAATATTCAAGATTACTTTTTTATGTTTAGTTTTTATTATTGTGATCTAAGGAATGGTGAGCCAAATTAGATTCCAATTGATCAAAGTTGAAGGACAAAAAGCTTTTTACTTAAAGTGTATAGTGTAGAGCGGTACAAGGTTCTAATGACGAAAAAAATTGTTTTTTTTTTTTTTTTTTTTTTTTTTTTTAATGATAATTGGTGGTAATTTTGTGCATTTGTTTGAAGTTGAGTTTATTTATGGATAAACGTGTATTTTAGTACATATATGGATATAGAAAATAGTGGTGTCAAATGAAAAGTACTTTTTTACAAGCTATAAATTTGTTTAAAACTTTTTTTTTTTTTTTTGTAGTCATCCAGAAAATATTTGCGAAATTCAAGAATTTCAGACCTTTTCCCTGAAACACACCCACCAATCTTCTCCACTATCCTTTTCTAATAAAAAGTATATTATTTCATCAAAATAAAGTAGTTATAAGTATGTGCAGATATACTAAGCATGCCATTATTTTTATTTGCTAAAATCAGGATTAAATCGACAAAAAAATTTGTTTCAAAGGATTTATTCGAATACTTAAAAGGATAACATTTTATTGAAAGTCGAGAATATAAAATTTTATTTAAAATAGAGTTACTCTGGTTCTACAACTAACATTTTGCCATCTATTTCAGTTTGAATTATTTCAGCGCCAATTTAATATTTTTTCTTTGACTGGATTTCTGGTTAGTTTTTTATCTAATAAAGTCAATACACTACAATTTCTCAGTATAGTATGGCTTTCAAGGTGTTAAATTTAAACCGCGATTTTTTATTTCTGCACGTGCTATACATAGCAGAGAACACACATTCCACAGAAGCTGTAAGGAGGCAAAAAGTGTATTCAACCGTTACTGTAATATCTTTGAAGTCGAAATTTTCATTGTGAAAACGCTGAAATAAGGACTGTCCCAGAAGAACTTTTATACTTTTGTTACTTAAGATTATGATTTACCTGATGAGCGTGCAGGTCGAAAAATGGGTGCTATTTTTGCCAACACATTTCAAACGATAAAGATGGGCTCGAAAGTTATATGAAGGTTACCTGACTAAATTTGACTGTTGCATAATGGACGATGAAACATACGTTAAGGCAGAAGTCAAATAGCTACCCGGACACGAATTTTATACCTGTTCGGGGAAGGGGCAGGTACAGAACAAATATAAAGAGATGGAAACCACAAACTTTCCCAATCAGTATATGGTTTGGCAGCCCATATGCACCTGCGGTCTGAGAAATAGTTTTTTTGTAACACAGGGCACAATTAACTCGAAAATTTATATTGATGAATGAATTGAAAAATGTCATTTGCCATTTAACGAGTAAGATCGAAAAAATCTTAACACACGTTTTACCTAATAATTTTTTTTGGGTGTAAAATTTAAAAATTTCTTTGATCTATGAAAAATATGTAAGTTATTATTTTTAATGACAAACATGTTGATTTGTTGTGAGTTTGATCAAAATGAGTGAAGAAAAAGAAGTACGTCTTAAAATTATTAAAAAATTTCAAAACAATCCAAATCGGTCCTACAAAAAAATGGCCAAAGAATTGAAGGTCTGCCGTCCAACTGTTTCCAAAGTTATTAAACAGTTTCAGGAGAATTTGACCATCGATAGAAAACCTGGTTCGGGAAGAAAACAAAGACCACATGATATTGGGAAAGCCAAGAAAATTTAAAGCATATTGAAAAGATCTCCAAGCATATCTGCTAGAAAAGCTGCCCGGTTAGCCCAGTGCTCTGACTATTTGGTGCGAAAAGTTAAGGCCAATGCAGATTTGAAAACATACAAAGTCCAAAAAGTTCCAGTCAGGAATGCTGCAACAAATTTAGACGCCAAAATTAGGGCTCAGAAATTAAAATCGAATTTCATACAAAAATATTCAAGTTGTATAATGGATGACGAAACGTATGTATGCTCTAGGAAATGGCGAAGGACAATTTAGAATCCCAAAGCAGACACAATTTCCTAAAAAATTCCTGGTATGGCAAGCTATATGCAGTTGCGGCAAAAGAAGCAAGTCATTTGTTACAGTGGGCTCTATAAATACCGAAATACACATCAAAGAATGCTTGAAAAAAAAGACTTCTTCCTTTCATACGAAAGCACAATGTGTCCACATATTTTTGGCCCGATTTGGCATCATGTCACTACGGCAAGAAAGCTATGGAGTGGTGCCAAAGTAATAACATAGTTTTTGTACCAATCCTCTAAATAGTCCGGAGCTAAGACCAGTGGAGAGATATTGGACTCTTGTGAAAAGGAACCTAAAGAGCACAAAAATATCGAAGATTTTAAAAGGAGATGGGCAAACTGTTCCAAAAAGGTGTCTGAAACAACTATCATATATTTAATGGAAGGCTTACCAAAAAAGGTCCACGAGTTCATAAATAGTGGTAAGAACTATAAAAGTTATATTTTTTCTGAAATTTGTAAAATATTATCAATTGAATAAAAAAAAAAATCAAAACTAAGATCAACCGTTTAAAAATTATTATTATATATTATTATTATTATTATTATTATTATATATATGTATATTAAGATTTTTTCGATCTCACTCCTCATTCGTGGGCAAGGGGGGTACTGTAATATTCTGGCCTGATTTAGCAACCTCTCACTACTCTAGAGCCACCATAGAATGGTACATTAGCAATAATGTAAACTTTTTCCCAAAAATGCGAAGAACTGCTTAAAACTATTGAGAGATTTTGGGTTCTAATGATATCAGAACTTCGGAAGAGTAAAAAAACTGCAAAAACTTTACAAGATTTCAGAAATAAGTGGCGAAGTTCGTACGGTAGATGTGTGTATCTTGGTCCGAGTGTACCTGGGTCCGAGTGTCGGTTGCCACTCAGCAAGTGCACGTGTACACTAATGTTCTTCTATGGAATTTTCCAATCATACCGCTGATTGACGTTAGCAGACTTCAGACCGTCAGACCGTATGCTTGTGTACAAAGTGACGGAAAAGGTGTTTTTGGTGTGTAAAAATTAGTTTTTGGAGTAAACTACGAAAAGTTTTGTGAGAAACTTACTTGAAATATTTAAGTTTTACAACGTCAGGAAAGAAGTTTAGTTATTGTTTTAAGCTTTAAGCGTGTGATGTATTTTCATTAATATATGTTATAGTAGTAGACAGATTTTAACACATGCTGTCTGTGTGTACCTTGGGCCTATGCTTATTGACCAGCGAGTCTTTTTCAACGGGCAACCAGGAAGCCATTATCGCCGTTCAATATAACATTATTATTATTATTTACGTGGTTTATGTTTTTATTTACAACCAGTGTTTGCTTAATTAATCGTTTTTCTCTAAAGAGATTTTTTTGTGTTACAATTTTTATTTATGATGAATTTTTTATTTTTATTAAAAAAAATGTTGCTTTTGATTACATAATAAATGGTTCTTTCATAATTTATTACCTATATAAAATGTATTCTTTTTTATTTTTGATGGTTTGAGATTGGAACGGAAAAAGTAATATTTCTACTCAATGGTAAGACATGGAAATATCATTGTTATGTCATTTGATGCTGCAAGATTGTAGAAATATAACTTAACCAAAAAAGTAAAGAAACTTTTTTGGAAAAGCCAGCACATTGAAAAAACTGAAAAGCGGACCAAGGTACACACATCTCCCCTACTGTCGACGAAACAACTGTACATACCTTAATGAAGGGTCTTAAGAAAAAAGTAAAATAATGGATGAAAAACAAAGTATCAAATTTTCGGGGACAGTCCTTATTTCCATCGCTTTGGCCCTATGCTCCTTCTAGGGGTTACAGGAAAATACATAGGTACATACATTGCTTGGGAACGGACAAATTTTCTTCTTACAATTGTTTGATTTTGGAACCTGCTCAGTAATTTCACACACGCAAATAGTTGGTGGACTGTTGGAAATTAATTTATGACATAAAACACATGTAGATCAGATAAGGTGGTCACCATAGTTGTAACGACGTCTTTAAAAGCAGACTATTTGTACATATAATGTTGCCCACGAATAAATTCAAAGTTCAACATTCAAAGCAATTCACACAGAAATATAGTTACTCGTTTCGTCTTAAAATCCTCAATTGTTGTTGAATTGGAAATCTTTTAAAAATCGCTAATCAATTTGAAAAAATCGAAGAAATTACCAAAGAATTAGTGGCATTTTGCGTCTATAACTTCGTCAGCATGCAGAGCAACTATAAGCTTTAGCTTTTTCTATTGCGGTTTGAGACATAGAAAGCCAAAATTTCAAAGTTGTTGTGTGTTCATCTAAATTTTAAAATATTTCGATCGCTGGTACTTCACCTCCTTCGATTTTTAACACTTTAAAATGTGTCGTTGGCCAAATGATTTGGTCAAATTCTTTTGGGCTGGCAAAAATGGGATGGTTACAGGATACTTACAGGATGCTTACAGGAGTTTTTGTCGAACACAGGACGCAGAATTCGGATCGAAATCACAGGGTATACTGCTCAAAACAGGATACTTGGAATGCTAAGCATAAAAGATGGATACGAGTTAGAATTCTATATTATATTAATAAAACTATGGTGAAAACCCCAACTCGTCAGCCAATTTTTTAGCTTGTTAAAATACTTTTCATTTGATATTGATATTTTCTAAATAACTAAAGCAACGAATATTTAATAAAATACATATAACAAAAAGTTACCAACTGAAAAGGACGAATTCAAATAGAGTATTTTGTAGGGTGAAACACGCATACCCAAAGATTTCACTTTGATGTTCTTTCCATATAAACGTCCCCATACAATGCTCTCTATCGGTTGACTATCCACTTGTGTCCACAAGTTGGAAACTTGACTTTGCGTAGCGCCCTGTGTCTCCGATTGCTGGCGATTATCCCGATCACGAGCCATTTTTAAAACCAAAAACAAAAACGCGTGTTCCTATGAACGATCGTTTGCTTTATCACTTTAACAAAAAAAAAAACAGCACTTTTCTCCAAGATACAATTATAAACATTTAAGAAACACAAAACAAAGTTTATTTTGATTTAAGTGAAAACAGTCTTTTTTTAAAACATAATTTTTCTCAGAAATTAAAAATTAAAACGAACATAAAAGTAACTGTTTCCACCATTCCAGTTATTTTTTTTTTTTTTTTTTTTTTTGTAGAATCTGCAAGTTTTGCAATTTTGTTTGTGTTCTTTAATCAAAGGCGGTAAAAATGACAAGTCCTACATTGTTCGTTAGTGTTGCCATCTTAGAGTAGCGAGCAGTGTAGCAAAAAGTAAAGGGGTTAAGGAATGGTCCAATTTCTGTACAAACTTCGTATTTTAGAAGCCGGTACAGACTATCGATCAAGTTCGTCAGCTTTGCTTAAATTTCTCTTGATTGCGAGTGTGGTCATCAGTCAACCACAAAATAGTTTGTGGTTGAGTAACAGTCAGCGGCCATATTTGTCTGACGAACATGATCGCTAGTGTGTACCCACTATAAGAGTACGAAATCACGTTTCTCGAAATCACGTGAATTTGAGGTTCGCACAGGCACGTGAATTTGGTTAAATTTGATACGAACTTCGTACTTTTTGTACCCCGTATTTTTCGTAACTCGTATGTGCTAGTACGAAAGTTCAGAAGTGGCCAAAGTATCAAATAGATGTCACTCCCACTATTTTACGGTTAATCGAAAAAAACTTAACACGTTATATCTCGGAAACTATGAACGTTATTTCGATAAAAATTTGGTAGGTAGGTGCCTCACATTAATAGCATACCAAAAAGTGGGCGTAATCAATAAATGCCACACCCACTTTTTAAAGATTTAAAGAATGGACACTTCGACACTTATATCTTCCAAAATATAGAAGATATTCAGATGAAATTCAGTAGATAGTCGCAACACATAAATAACATTAGCTGGCCAAAAACTGGTGAAATCGTACAATGCCATGCCTACTTTTTCCCAGGTGTTTTTGTGTTGACATCTTGTTTTTTACAAAATTAGACTGAGGTAACACTTTTCTTTTAAAACTTTCTAACTTTAGTTCAAAAACGGTCAAAAATTTCTTCAGTTTCCAAACAAACCTGCCAAATGCTTTTTCATAGAACTTTCTTTTTAACTAAATTTTTTTCAGCCAAGTGTTATCGTTCAACTGAGAATCCTATATGTATTTTTAGGGTTGCTACCTTATTTTCACAAAGTTTTCAGAATCCAACTTCTTATAATCCTAATACTTTTATTTTATACTAATCTGCTTAATATATTTACATAGTTACAGGCTGCAGCTGTGCTACTATTACAGCCATACCTAAATTGGAGCGTCAGGCGTTGCGTTATTTAACGTAACATAAAAGCGTCAAACGCCATACCGAAATAAAGAGCGTTGCGTTGAAGTCATTTGCTTGTCAAAATTAGGTTGTTGTTTTTGTTTTACTTTTCTGCAGCTTACTTCACTCCATAACGCTTTGTGAAAATTGAAAATTCGAATAGCTGAGCGTTGAGCGCTGGCAATATTTCGGTATGCGCCATACAAATTGCATGTACATGAGAAATTTTTGACAGTAAAATAACGCTGACTATCCAATTTAGGTACGGCAGTTAGAGTCGTTAATAATTAGGCGTGGCATGTGTGAAGCACCTACTTACCGAATTTTATTGAAATATCAAAGTGCCCATTCTTTGAATCGTTAAAAAGTAGGCGTGGCATTGTTCGATTACGCCCTCTGCGTCAACGGATATCAGATATGTTTAGCACCTATCTACCAAGTTTAATCTAAATAGCTAGTATATTAACCAAGATATAGCGTGTGGGAGTGGCACCTAATTTATACTTTGGCCGCTTCTGAACTTCCGTACTAACACGTACGAGGTATAAAAAGCACGAAGTACAAGATACAAAAATAACGAGGAACGAAAAGTACGAAGTTCGTATCAAACGTACAAACTTTACAAAATTCACATACCTGTGCGTACCTCACGTGATTTGGAGGTACATGATTTCGTATCCCAGTTGGTGAATTCACGTACTCATAAGTAGTACGAATTCACGTGATACGACAGCTTTAATTTTGACTGTTTTACTAGCTTAAAGACAGTGTCCCTAATTTAGAAGTTCGTATGCAAATATTGTAGCTTGTTAAAATATCATTCAGATAGCAACAACATTTTTAAAATCCATTCAGAGGTTCCCAACTTATAATGGTTTCCTTAAAATAAATCTAAGCGACCCGTTTTGATGAAGTATTTATTTTTTATCTCTAAAGCCCTACAGTTTCCGTGGCATAAGGGCTAGTTTACATAGACATTCATAATCAAAATAATCTTATATTTGTTGATTATTTTAATCATCAAATAAATGAGCAAACGATGCCACTTCACGAAATCAAACAGAGTGGTGTTGTAAAATATTTCAGAAAAACAGAGTTGTGTTGTGAAATGTTTCACAATTTGCTCCTTTTGGGAGTAAAATAATACAGTTTTCGTGAAGAAATCTACGGGATGGATTAAATAAGTGGTTAGTACCAATCTTTGAAAACAAAATTTGCGAAACCAAACAAAATTAACTCACAGTTTGACACAAATTTGTCGCATGAAAAAATAATACAAAAAAGTATTAAAATAAATAGCATTAAAGAAGTAGTAAATTAGTACTAGTAATCTAAAATCACATGAATGTGAACAAAATATAGTTTTAATCATGAAGCAAAAAAATTCATGATTATGAATGTCTATGTAAACTAGCCATAAGAGAGAAGTCTCATCAATTTATTTATTTATTTATTTGAGTCTTTGGATAACAATAACCCTTACAGACTAGAACAGTTAACCTTAAATATATAACTAAATAAAATAACTTAAATACAAAAATAAACTAATGTAAGACCATAAGCAGTATAGATTTAAATTGAGCTTTATTCAAGCAAAAATCAATAGAAATATCCTTGTATAACCTATTGAGCAATAAAAGAGTTCTATTAATGGGTTCATTAATGGCATAGTTCGACCTGTGACACTTGATATAAAAATAATCCGAGGATCGTAAACTCCTTGAAGGAATATTAAAGCCAATCAGCTGAAGGATCTCTGAACAATCAATAAAACCATTGATTACATCATAAATAAACATGATACTATGGACAAGACGCCGATTTTCAAGACTCTCAAGATGTATAAGCATACAACGAGCATTGTATGACGGTAAAGGCTCATTAAAATCTAGTGAATGTAGTGCGAACTTAACAAATTTTCGTTGAACACGCTCAAGGCGAGTAATATGTACCCCATAGTAAGGATTCCAAATAAAAGAACCATATTCTAAATTGGATCTTACAAATGAGGTATAAAGAAGTTTTCTTGTATAGGGATCAACAAAAGCAGCGCTGTTCCGTTTAATAAAAGCTAAAAGAGAATAGGCCTTGGGCAAAATATGATTGACGTGAATCGTAAAGTTTAAACGAGATTCAAAGAAAATACCAAGATCACGTGTTTGGTCAACTCTAATTAGAGGCACACCATCAACACTATATGAATGTAGCAGAGGACTATTTAGTTTAGAAAAAGTCATACAAAAGCATTTTCGCAAATTCAATGTCAAGCAGTTGTTATTGAACCAAGTAACAACATTATTTAATTCATTTTGGAGAGTACAACAATCAGAAGAATTGCTTACTTTATAATACATTTTTAAATCATCAGCATATAATGAAAAACGTATCACAGAAAAACACGATGACACATCATTAATATAAAGAATAAATAACAGTGGACCAAGTATGCTGCCCTGCGGAACTCCGGAAGTTATTAAGAATGATTGTGACCTTACATCATCGATGGCTACAAAGGAGAACCTATTTGATAGGTAAGATTTTAGCCAAGATAGGAATGTGGAATGAAAACCTAAATTCGATAATTTAGACGTTTTAAACAATTTGCGAGCAAACGGCCAACTAAAAGCCCACACAAAATTTGGCACAAGCACAACCTGATTCAGACAAAATAAAAATGTTTAGTGGGTATAGTGAAAATAAATCTAAAAAGTCTGGGATCATTACCAAATGTCATATTTACTAATTTGACAGTAGGAGAACGTCATCCATTTTATCTGCAAAGAATATCAGTCACGGAGAAAATTACATTTTGTGGAAATTAAAAAAATTTCGCCATAATTTTCAATTGCTTAATCAACAATAACTGAAAGTGAATAAAATGCCACTGAAGTTAGACATCAAACGACGCATTACATCCCGTTCGGATCGCGTTAAATGTGTCGATTTACATCCGTCGGAGCCATGGATGTTGTGTGCGCTCTATAATGGCCACGTACACATCATGAATTATGAGAACCAACAATTGGTCAAAGATTTTGAAGTTTGTGATGTTCCTGTGCGTGCTGGACGTTTTGTTGCCCGAAAAAATTGGCTTATTACTGGATCAGATGATATGCAAATCAGGATTTTTAACTATAACACATTAGAAAAAGTACACTCTTTTGAAGCTCACTCAGACTATGTACGCAGCATTGCAGTGCATCCAACGCAACCACTTATTTTGACGAGCAGCGGTAAGTTCTTGGGATACCAAAAATAATATGTTCAAGTGTATATCACTCGATTTGGAACAATTTCGATTCGATTAATGCAAATAATTACTAAAAAACAGTACATAGTGCTGACCTCCAAAAATCAGTTACTGAGCAAAAACTAGGTTTATTCTATCAAAATCCTTCAAAATTTTGTACTGAAAGCGTTATGCAGATAATTCAACCAAATTTCACACAAATAAAAATAGTAAGGGGATTCCTTAAAACGTGTAAATGACTCGAAAGCTTGTAAAACAGGCCTCTTCCGAAATCCGTGCGGTTTCAATTACTTTTCATTCAGCAGGGTTTTTAATGGAAACGGTGAGTCAAACGATAAAAAGTATTAGAATCTCATTTGTGGAGAATTACAGGTTCTATAAGTAACATTGATTTGCTTTAACGAAAAAGTGAACGTTTAGGAAATGTTCTGAAAAAACCGCAAAAATTCGAAAAAATCGAATTTTTCGAATATATCCTAAACGGTTACTTTTTTTCAAGTATAAATTATTGTTACTTGCAGCACCTGTAATTCTCCACAAAAGACATTCTAATCCTTTTTTCGTTCGACTCAGCGTTTCCATTAAAAAGCTTCCGAAATGAAAAGTAATTGAAACCACACGGATTACAGAACAGGCCTGATAGTTGTCAAAATCAATACGAACTTTGACAGTTTTGTAAGCTCTGATCAAAAATTTTGCAGATTCCGACACAGAACTAAAGTATTGAACTCTCTTCACCAAAATTCGTGAAAAATAAAACAATCAGCCTCGGAAAATACCGCAATTAAAAAACCCAAAGGTAAATTCGCAATTTGATTTGGTTTATTTATAGTGTTTTGTTTTTGGTTCGGGCAAATTTAACACTTAGTGGTCGCTTACATTGGGAATTTTTTGGAACAACTTAGTTGAATTTGTATAGTATGACAAACAAAAACAACGTCACTTCTGGTTTCCTTCGCCTTGTCTACAAATTCGATATACAGGATGGTTAGAAATCGGTAGAACACCGAAAAATGTAAGATTCCTGCGACTATGCTGAACAACTATGTCCATTGCCACTTTTCGAAATTCGCAAAACCACCGTTTTTAAGTTGAAAAAATGATATCGGTCAAATAACCGACTATTATGGTACACAATGTGTATGACATTAGCTTTGCCCCTTTACGCATTTTAAAATCAAATGATCCGTTTATATTGAAAGTTGAGTGGCAATAGAAAAGTTGTTCAGAATAGTCCCAGGAATACTAAATTTTTCGATGTTCTATCGATGCTTATGCTCATAAAACTGTTTGAGGATTTGAAAATCATTCCAAAGTACTCCGTAATTCACAGTCCTACAAAATTTCTTTTGGGCCATATGGCTAGGTTAGGTTATGAGGGCATCAGTACATATGAAAGCCGACTTCCACCTATACCCTTCTGTGGTCCATTGTGATCCCTCTTAATATATGTCTCACAGCTTTCTCAAATTTATAAACTATTATTATTAATATCAAATGTTTTTCAGATGATATGCTCATTAAACTCTGGAATTGGGATAAAATGTGGGCTTGCCAACGTGTATTTGAAGGTCATACACACTATGTCATGCATATCGTTTTTAATCCTAAGGATAACAATACATTCGCTTCGGCTTCATTGGACCGCACTGTGAAAGTATGGCAACTTGGTAGCAACTTTGCTAATTTTACATTGGAAGGTCATGAAAAGGGTTGCAATTGTGTCGATTACTATCATGGTGGTGATAAACCATATTTAATTTCTGGTGCCGATGATCGTATGGTCAAAATTTGGGATTATCAAAACAAAACATGCGTACAAACACTTGAAGGACATGCGCAGAATATATCTGCTGTTTGTTTTCATCCTGAGTTGCCAATTGTTTTAACTGGCTCTGAAGATGGTTCCGTGCGTATATGGCATTCCGGTACTTATCGCCTGGAAACTTCACTTAATTATGGTTTTGAACGTGTTTGGACAATTGCATGTATGCGTGGCACAAATAATGTTGCACTTGGCTATGATGAAGGCTCAATTATAATAAAAGTAGGACGTGAAGAACCTGCAATGTCTATGGATGTTATTGGTAGTAAAATTATCTGGGCTAAACACTCTGAGATGCAGCAGGTAAACATTTAAAAAATAAAGAAAATATCGTAGCTACGATTTTTTTTTAAATTTTGCATCGATTTTATTTTAGGTAAACTTGAAAACGCTAGCAGATGGTACTGAAGTAAAGGATGGCGAACGATTACCTGTTGCTGTCAAAGATATGGGCGCTTGTGAAATATATCCCCAAACTATCGCACATAATCCAAATGGTCGTTTTGTCGTTGTTTGTGGCGATGGCGAATATATAATTTACACTTCAATGGCTTTGCGAAATAAGGCATTCGGTTCAGCGCAGGAATTTGTATGGGCATTAGAAAGCAATGAATATGCTATACGTGAAAACAATGGCACAGTACGTCTCTTTCGCAATTTTAAGGAGCGAAAAAGTTTTACACCTGAGTATGGTGCCGAAAATATTTATGGTGGTTATTTGTTTGGTGTAAAAACCTCATCCGGCTTAGCATTCTACGACTGGGAAACATTGCAACTAGTTCGTCGCATCGAGGTTCAACCACGTCATGTATTTTGGAATGAGGCGGGCAGCTTAGTTTGTCTGGCCACAGATGAATCGTATTTTATTTTAGCCGTTGATACTGCTGCAATTGCTACGGCTTTGGAGACAAAGCAGGGTCTTGAAGATGACGGCATTGAAAGCGCTTTTGATGTTTTAGGTAAGCAAAATAAAACTATACCTGCCATAGTTCAAGTGGTCAATTTCGGCAAAAAATTCTAAAGGTTTCTAGGCGCTTTTGGAAGTTTGAAAATTATACTTGAATAGAAAAAAATAATATATATTTTAAAGTTTTTCCCAACGTGAAAATGAATCGTTTCAGGATAAAATCTGAACTGCATCTTTCAGGTATACCAGCAAATCAATGATAAACTCAAGATTGTGCAGATGCCGTGTTTGCTTATGTTCACAATTGACCAATACAAAAACCTTAACTATCGCAAAAGTTTTGTATTCACTTTTTGCCTGAGAATTGCTCCAATTTAGAAGTACTTTTAAATTTTCTCTTCGAGGTTACAAAAAGATCAAAAAAAAAAAAAATTACAAAAAAAAAATTTTTTTTTTCATACACATTTTTAAAACACTTAATTTGCAACAACAATAAATGGAGCTCTTTTAATTGAATTTAAATTGGACTTATAATATTTCTCCCGATAGGCCTCTTAAATAAAAAAAATGTGATACAATTTATGAAACTAATGTTTTACAAATTTCTGCTTTTCATTATAGGTGAATTTAACGAATCTGTCAAGACCGGTCTCTGGGTAGGTGATTGCTTTATCTACACAAACTCAGTTAATCGAATCAACTATTATGTTGGTGGTGAAATTGTTACTATTTCTCATTTGGATCGAACCATGTACTTGCTTGGCTATGTACCCAAAGACAATCGCCTATATTTAGGTGACAAGGAACTTAATGTCATATCATTCTCGTTACAACTTTCCGTATTGGAATATCAAACGGCCGTAATGCGTCGTGACTTTGAACGTGCAGATATAGTTCTACCCACAATACCCAAAGAACATCGTACACGTGTAGCGCACTTCCTCGAAAAGCAAGGTTTTAAGTCGCAAGCATTACAAGTGTCCACAGATCCAGATCATAAATTTGATTTAGCACTGCAAATTGGCGAGTTGGAAGTTGCTGTAAAATTGGCACGTGAATCGGAAAATCCACAAAAATGGTCACAACTAGCAGATGCTGCTTCACGAAAGAACAACATGGCACTAGTTAAAGAGTGCATGCAAAAAGCAAATGATTTTAGTGGTTTATTACTTTTAGCCACAGCATCCGGAGATGAACAAATGTTACAAGAACTTGGCGATAATGGCTCCAAACAGGGACGTCACAACATTGCATTCCTTTCATCATTCTTGCGTTCAGATTTACAACGCTGCTTGGAGATTTTAATTGAGACAAATCGCCTGCCCGAAGCTGCATTCTTTGCACGCACTTACATTCCCAGCCAAATGTCACGTGTTGTTGAATTGTGGCGTGAAGAATTGACCAAATTTAATGAG
Organism: Calliopum simillimum; assembly: GCA_951812925.1. NCBI lineage: Eukaryota > Metazoa > Arthropoda > Insecta > Diptera > Lauxaniidae > Calliopum > Calliopum simillimum. The sequence continues at coordinate 90,245,064 of OX638369.1, read as the reverse complement.
AAAGCCGGACAGTCACTAGCCGATCCGGCTAAATACGAAAATCTCTTTCCAGGCTTGGGTGAAGTCCTGCGTGTAGAACAATTTTTACAACAAACTGAGCAACAAAAGCTGCCTGCACGTGCTGCCGCACAGCTGCCATTAAATATTGAACGGAATCCTTTAGAGGAAATGCTAGCGGCAGAGGAGAAAGGTATTTTTGAATCAAATAATAAAGTAAATGTACCGGACTACAAAAAACATGATGATTTTGTTGCCGGTGGAGATGAAATCCGAAGCGCACCTCCAGTTGCAGTGGCTGCTGTTGTTGCCTCTACTGCTCTTTCTGCTGATACACTTTCCGCTGACGATGGCGATGATGAGTTGGATTTGGAAATTGAGGGTATTACATTAGACGATAATATCGACACAACAGATGTTAACTTAGATGATGATTTCCTAAGTGATGATTGAAGCATATTAGTTTATTTTTTCTATTTTTAATGATACAATTTAAAAACAGTTTATTTGTTTACTCTCTCGTACGTAGTGCATTTTATTTTATGTTTGTGCATTTGCAAAAGCAGTTCGACGTACTATTACTCTTATGTAATGTATATTAAAAAGCACCCAAAACATGAAATTTTGACAACCTGGAGTAGTATTATATACAGTTATTTTCATGTATTACTTTTTTCGGATTTTTAATGGGTGCAAGAAAATGGGTCTTTTCGGACGACTTTTTGAATAAGTGAACTTATTCAGTTTCTTTAAAAAAATTTATTAAAGTTATTCAACAAAGTTATTCTTATTAAATTTTGATTTTTCAATGCTATAATTTGGAAGTAATATTTCGCTTAATAGCTGATTGAAAAGAGTAATACTGAAAATCGATATAAAATATATGTTCACATAAAATGTAATTAAATACTAATAAAATATATAAATTTATAAATTGGCCAATTGTTTTGAGTTTTACTTTTTGGCACGTTATATTGGGGTTATAAAAATTAACTCCTGCAAATATATCTATTACCTTAATACCAGTTAAATACGAGAGTTGTTGAACTGAAACTAAGGCTCCTATTGTGGTTATATAGTTGCGATTAGAAACTAGTGTACCGATTTGAATAAAGTTTTCGCCATTTGATTGCAAATGACTAGAAAGGGCATAAAGTGGAATAGTTTCGAAGATAGAGCTAAGGCTTATATCAGAGTGGGCGCTATATGTATAGAGTTTTAAAGCTTTTGCTTATATGGGAGGTCCCACGGCCTCTTGTCCAAGTTCATCTAGTTTAAGCAGCTCAGAGCGTGCATTTAAAGTCCTTAGTATTTGAGTGAAATTTAGTTGGATCATCTCAAAAAGCTCTTTCAGTATAGCATTTTGAAATCTTTGCTGATATGGGAGGTGCCACACCCTATTGTCCAATTTCACCCAATTTTTGCTTAGAGCTTGCATTTATAGTTCTTAGTGTATGAGTAAAATTTAGTTCAATTATCTCAAAAACGTTTCCAGTACAGCGTTTTGAAGCTTTTTGCTTATATGGGAGGAGCCACGCCCATCTTGTTTCCGCACAATGCTTGCATTGTCGTGAAAAATACTCCTAAAGTTGCATTTTGAATATATCTTTTGTATGGGTGGTAGCCGTGGTCGTGACCGATTTCGCTTATTTTCAATCCCACGAGCTTTGATGACGGAGGCAGTGTACCAAATTTCATTGTATTAGCTTGCTCAGTTTTCCCAAAAAATGTATTTCCATGCACACCCAGCCAGCCACCCCACCCACCCAGACAGACGGACATGGCTTTATCGACGCAGGAGGTGACGCTGATCTCTGCGTTACAAACGGAAGGACGAAGTGAATATACCCTGGGTGTAGGGTATAAATATTGTGTTGCGATGGATTCATCAAACGAAGAATTCATATAAAGTGTGACAAATATGTGTTGATACAAATACAAAGTAGGTTTTTTGCATTAAATGTTATTTTAATTAAAGAAATTTAAATGAACAAACATTAAATGAAGTTAAAATATTTTGTTTATTTAGCAATTACTCGATGGCCTGACATTTGTAAGCCACAACCCGCCGAAGTCTGCAATCAAATTTGGTACACGCAGCACTGTGAACTGGGTGTAATCGGTATTTTGTCCCATACATCAATAATAGCAGATTTAAAGTCCTTCAAGCTTCTGTATCTGTATTCCTTGAGTCGCTGTACCATATATCCCCATATGCAGAAATCCAAAGGATTGCCGTCTGTAGAGCTAGGAGGCCATTCATCCTTAGGTATAAAATCTGTCAAATTTTGCTCACACTAGTCTTGAACCAGTTTAGCAGTGTGAGCAGGTGCACCATCCTGCTGGAAGCAATAATAGTCTTCTCCATACATGGCACTTAAGAAATTTGAACATGTTTTCTGGCCAAAAGTACAAAAATAAAGATATTGAGCTGAAATCTCGTGGAAATTTTTCTTGGATTGTAGAGAACATCATATTTTAAAATTGGTCAAATTGGACAACTGCCATGCCTCTTTTTCAACCTCTTTTCAAGGAAATTATTATGAAACAATTTTTATTAAAATTTGGTATCGCATATTCATATTTTCGAAGTATATACATACACCCGAATGTACATATATTAACAATAACAGTAAAATTACAGAGATCTAAAAGCAAACTATATTAAAAACTAATTTTTCAAACATTACATAAACTGAGCTAATTTAAAAACATAAGAAAAAGTCATGAGTAAAATACATATTAAAACCATGAAATTTTCAAATATATTCTACAACTTTGCTGGAAATGACGGGATCTGAGGTATGCAAAGTTCTATGAAAAACGTCAGAAAGATTTATTGTTTTGTCACATTTGCAAGCGTTATGCAGTCTATCTAATTTAAAAATTTTATTGCGACACTCATCTACGACTTTTCCAAAGTATTCTACCGGAAGTACCATATTTTGAATAATTTCCTTAGAATGAATAAGGCCTTTATGTCATTGGATACCAGGGATATTTTTTTTATGATATCAGCAGTCTCAAAACTGGTTGTTCTACATATTTATATAAGTTAGAAAGAGTCCTAGGCTGGGCTGTGCATTTCCGGATTCACCAAAACTTAAATTTAAAAAAAAATTTTACGATTTAAAGCTCACTGAAGAAAATTTTTTTATATACAGAGTAACTACTTTCTATTAGTTCCCGTTTCCATTTTAAATATTTTTAATTAGCTTTGAATTAAGAGAAATATTCACTTTTTAATACATGCGAATTTTTTGAGCGAGAACAACAAAATTTTTATTTTTTCAGAAGAAGAAACTTTGACACTTGTGTAGCTGAAGGATACAATCTTTAAGAAAAAACTAAGTATGGGGATTTTCTCTCGCAAGTATTCACATTTGAATAGCATACCCAAAACTTTATTTTTTAAGTGTTTAAAATTCGACTTTCGGCCAACAAACAGGGCAAAATTTCCCACAGTGCATTGTTACGAAAACCTTGTGATGAATCAATTAATTTCAATAATAAAATTTTTAATAAAAAACTGAAAAAAATTTTGATAAATAAAAAAATAAATATTGTTTGTTTATACATTCAATGTATGCATGTGTTAGTGAAATCAGAGTTCGTTAGCGATTCGCTTTGGGTACGCAATATACGAACCGTAAATTTTTCTTGGAGGGATACTTAAATAAATAAATCATTAAATAAAATAAATTTTTATTTGATGAATGACCAATTTTCTCACAGTGTTATGTGATGTATTTAATCACCAATAATTAGTTTTCTCACAGGGTTAAGTGAGGTACTTAATCACCAATAACCAATTTTCTCACAGTGTTATGTGAGGTATTTAATCACCAATAATTAATTTTCTCACAGGGTTAAGTGAGGTACTTAATCGCCAATGACCGATTTTCTCGCAGGGTTATGTGAGGTGTTATGGTTTGCAACCAACCGTAGTTCTGTTCGATTTTTTGCCTTGTAAAAAATTTGCGTGTGGAAACGCGGACTAAATAAAAACAACTGTCAAAAACTGTCAAGAGATTGCATTTCTTTTTGGAAAATTGTATCGGGCAACGTGCTTCTGCAAATTTTCCAACACGTCCGCAAAAAGTTTAAGAAAATCATTTAAAACATTGTTAGAAATAAAAAAACAAAGTCTTGTGGAAATGTTTAGCATTTGCAAACAGAAAAAAAATCAATACAAATCATACAAAAATAGTGGGAAGTAGAGGAGCTAACACAAGATACCAACCAAATAGCGCAATTATAACAACGTAGTTTCGGGCCTCCGTGAAACTTAAACAAACTTGTGAAATCTTTAATTAAAATAACTAATCTGGTGAAATGTCTGTATTTAGTGGAAAAAGTAGACTTTCGTCCATACTTAAGTCTTATACTCCAACGGAAAGAGAGCGAGCAAAAATGGCAGTCTTCAATAAAGTTCGTTTCGAAATGCCCAAAGAAAAGGGCATAATGGAAGTAGTGAATGCAGTCAACAATGACAATAACTTCCTGCCGCTTAATGAATTTGTGTCCTATTTGCGCGAGTGTGAACTAGATGTAAGTAAAAAATTTACAATATCAATTGATAGTAATAGCAAGGCCAGATTAGTAATAAACCAAAGAGAATTCAGTGGTAAATCTTGATGCTTTGGAATGAAAACGTTTTCAGTCCATACATAATAAATTTTTACAGACTGGATGAAATTATTAAATTTAAGAATAATGATATCACAAAGTATAATTTACATTTAACATTATTTTTACTAATAATACAATCTATATTAATATCCGAGCTAATACTACTTATAAAACTAACAGCTCTTGCTAAAGGACCAATTGAGGCATAATAAGTGCGCATTACATCCAAATGAAACGGAACATGATTCCTAAAAAATGTAGACGGGACATTAAAGTTCATCAGACCTAACAAATCTATTAGACAATCAACTGCACCCGATATAATGTCATGAACAAATAAAGAAAGACATTTCTCTTAACTTCCAAGGTCCAATATACGGTGGCAATTCTCCAACAACAATTTGGCCCTATGCTTTTCCTAGGTTACGGTTTTGACGACTTTTGTGCGCACTTCTAACATTTTAATAAAAAAAAAAATTTGTTTTTTCTTTCAGGATAAGGAGTTTTTGACCATCATGAGTGATGCACGTAAAGTTGTACATGAGCTCAGTCCAAAATATACAAATCTGGTTGAATCTCTGCTTTCTTTAAGCTGGATAAAACGTTCGATTGAAGCTGTGCAGAGTTTTTCCGAATTTTGTATTGACGTTATGGTAGCGCAAAGCAAATACATTACCTTTGGCATAAATAAGTTAATTGCACTGTGGGTACCAAATGATACAGATTCAGCTTATTGGCAAAATGGTACACCGAATACACAATTACACAATGAATTGCAGGCAGTTCATAAATTACTTGAACGTATACTCGAAGCAATACCAATGGCTTTTGATGTAATGCTCAATTGTATTGGAAATTTGTTTCCATACTTTAAAAAAGCGCCTCATATTGTGGCTGGTTATATACATAATGTTCTATGGCTTATAGAGTATAAGCCGATATTCACTGAGTTTGTGGTGGAGTTGTTGTTGAAAAAGTAAGTAGAGACTGAAGCTGGTTGAGTTTGCATGACTGGATTAAAGATCAGACATTTTATACTAATGTGGATATATGTTTTCCTTTAATTTTTCTCTTTAGACTGGTAATTTTAGATGTCAATGCGCCACGTAATGAAATTGAGGAAGTGGAAGACGAAAAAGGTGACGATATGGACGATGTTGATGAACAAATATTTAATATGGATGATTTTGAAAAAGGTAACGAAAATAATTCTTTATAAATTATTTCAGAAATTTCGTTATGAATTCTCATACAAAATTCGAAGTATTCAGTAAGTTGATACTACGCAACAACACCTGTCCAATGGTGGCAAGATAAAAAAATACAACAAATGGTTCGGATGATCTGAATTTTCAAAGCCAATCCCGCAATACACAAAAACATTTAAAATTAGCCGCCTCGAAAACTATCGCAGATATGTGGTCAACAGGATTTCTTAACTTAGAATTTAACGTAAATTTGAAGAAACCAGGTCAAAAAATTTAGTTTCGAACCAATTGATCAGCTCTAATACAGACATGTTTTGACATTATATTGAAAAAAATAATATTGCTCAGTGGGCTCCTACGTGTTTTAAGTTTGACTTTATTGACGACAAAATCGTGGTATGGGGATGTGTTCGTACTCATTTCAGGATTATAAAACTGCTTCAAGTAAAATCGGAGCTGATCGGTTTCGTAAGTAACAGCCAATTACATGGCTTTTTATTTCCTACTGTACAGTAACAAAAAAGTTTAAATCAAAATGTCATAGAATCAACACGAAATGATGTAAAATTACTCGTAAGCACTAATGGAATCGAAAAACAGGGTTCTGAAATCGAACCGTTGGTAGTTCTTTGCACTTTTGTAAAAAAATGCATTTTTTATAAATTGTCCCAAAACCTTTAAAAATAATTAAAGCAAAAATTGTCATTTATAATGGATTTGCCGATTCTAAATCTGAATCCTGTCACAAAATTGTTCTATAGCATATAGTTTTTGAGATATCCTAACACATAAAAAATTAATGACGTTTTTTCGTAATTTTTGATGTTATGTAATAAGACCAGATAATAATAAGTCATTAAACCTGATACAGAAGTTCAAAGATACATTTTTTTTCTTTAAAACTCATTTTGAATTACATCAATATCTTTTGTTTTTTCCAAAATATCTTAACCTTAAAAGTTGAAAAAGGGCTAAAAATCGGTTTTTGGCTATATTTAGGGTTAAATATGTATGTATGTATGTATTCTCCTTTAACTCCTAGGAGGAGCATAGGGCCAATTAGGGTTAAATATAGGACGAATGAAACTGTTATGCGATTTTATATTAATTGCATTACTAAGTACTATTCTCAGTCTTCAAAATGAGTTATAAAATGGGCTCGTAATATTTTTCATTACAAAGCTATGATCATTTTAAAAAGGCATTCCATTTACATTTTCAGTAAATTTGTATTAGAGCCCCCCAAGAAGATTGAGATAAGGGATGGACATTTTTGAACCAAATGTTGAGGAGAGGAAAATGTAAGGAGTTGCTTATCATTTTTTCCTTCACAGGGAACTTTCAGGGTGGTAATAATAATTATTTATTATTTACTGCTCAGTATAAAAGAAATAAACATGTAATTGGTTGTAACTTACGAAACCGATCAGCTCAGATTTTACTTGAAGCAGAGTTTTATAGTCCTGAAATGTGTACGAACACATCCCCATACCCCGATTTCGTCGTCAACAAAGTCAAACTCAAAACACGTAGGAGCTCACTGTGATTGATAGCATACATTTAATGCAAGAATTATTCAAATTGAAACTGAATTCTTCCGCTATTGTTGTTAGAAGACTAACAAGTTTCAAGACAAATTTTGAGAATGAAAATGAGTTACTAGCGAATAGTTGTTAAAACTTTTATTATTTTGCTAAAAAAGAAAAATCGAAAAATGTAACAAATTTGTTTAATAAATTTTTTTTTTTTTTTTTTTGTTTTAGAAAATGTAATTGAGGCTGCACCAATGTATCATCCAATGGCACATACCTTAGACCTTTGCATGCAGAAAATGTTCACTTTCCTTAATTTGCAAACTTCAAACAACCTTAATATGAGTGAAGATGAGAAGATAATACGACAAACGCATGCTACAAAATTTGTTAAAGTACTGCTACAGAAATTTGACAATGTTATATTGCCCTGTCATAATACACACCATGTACAGTTTTTGCTATTTTATTTAAGTAGTCTCAAGGTAAGTTGCATGGGCAAAACATCAATAAATATTATTAAAGCAATATATTTTTAATCACAGAATACCTACGCCGAAGCTTTTTTGGCATCACTATGGAACAAAGTTAAAAATCCTAATGTCTCTGCTGTAATACGTCAGACTTGTGTGGGTTACATGGCTAGTTTTTTGTCACGCTCAAAATTTTTATCATTGCTGTAAGTATTAATTAACATAAAAAACAGAACAATTGAATGGTATTGCTAAATTTATATATTTTTAAATTCTTCAATTAGAACCTTGAAACATTATGTAAAAGAGCTCTGCAATTGGGCGCACCAGTATATACAAAGTGGTGATCAGTATCGATCAAATAATTCATTAAAAGCAAATTTGGTTTTTTTTTCTGTTAGTCAAGCAATTTTTTATGTGATAGCGTTTCGCAGTCGTGATTTAACTGTCGATAAAAAAAGTTTATTGTTCCTGCAATCTCTGCAACTTTCCGCATTGGTGAATTGCAATTTAAATCCTTTGCGTGTTTGCTTACCTGCTGTGGCTACAGCATTTGCAGGCGTAACACGTGCCTATCAATTAGCTTATTGTCATGCGATATTGGAACGTAATGCACGTCGTAAATTGGCGACAGTATATGCAAATGATACGTCAACACCAGAAGAAACATTGGATACTTTCTTTCCATTTGATCCATACTTGCTAAAGATGTAAGTTGAATTATTTTGTTTATTATTTACGTTAGGTTTAATAATTGATTTGCTTTTATGTTATTTAATAGCTCCGGTCTACGCATCTCTCCACATTACTTACAATATCAAGCCAGTGAAGCTGAAGAACACGCCATTACAACACAGGAAAGCACTCAAACGCGAAGAAAACGTGGCGATTCTGAAATGACTGATGACATAGACGATTTTCTAGTTGCCGATAAGAGACAAAAATTTGCTGACCTAGCAAAAAGCCAAGAGCGTGAAGCACAATTTACATATGGGCTTTCACCGGGATTTCATATATAAATAAACGCTTTGAAAGCAGCAAATCAAAACATAAACTTAACTTTAAATATTTATTGTAGTAGAAATGAAGGCTTTGTAAATTAACATACTATCGTGCATTATAATTAATTTCTCAAATGAATTGAGATCATATTTTTATATTTAGTACATAGTAGTTAGTTTAAGTTATCAGAAAAAGTTGGTAAGAAATTGTTTTCGAAGATTATGTTTATTTAAAGTGAAATATAACTTTAGCGCCAATAAAATTAAATATGCAACTTCCTTACTTTTTACTTAATAAAAAACTGTATGTATTTACTTAAATATGTTTGTAGTAATTTTACTTAATTACCAAATATAAAAATGTGCTATCCACTTATCCTAAGTAATTTGTACATAATTTACTTTTTATACATCTTTATGTGCCGCTTTGAGCGCTTAGGTGCCACGCTTTAGGTGCCAAACCCTCTTGTACGAGTTCGTCTAGTTTTAACTAGTTTCTAGTTTTTAACTAAGTTGCATTTTTTGATGTGCGCTTTGCGATGTCCAGAGGTACGAAAATTTTTAGCACAGTGTTCGCAGCTAAATGGTCGCTCTCCGGTATGTAAACGTAAATGCACAACGAGTACTTTTTTCGATGCATAATGCTTGCCACAAACTTGACAATCGTATTTAGACCGTTTTTGAGTATGCGTCAATAGATGTTCCTTTAAGGTATATTGTAAGGCAAAAGATTTCGAACACAATTCGCATGAAAATGGTCGCTCTTTCGTATGCGTACGTAGGTGGCGTTTCAAGTCGCTAGGTTTTTGGAAACTACGCTGACATAGGGAGCATAAATTCTTTTCCGCTTTTGCAACGCCTTCAGTGATTGGTTGCAATGTGCTGACGACTGATGGCATAGCTTCAATGGTTATATTTTTGTGTTGGTTATGCTTACGATATTTTGTAAGCATTTGCAATTCGATGAATTTTGGTACCGTTGATTGTTTTTCAGTTTCTTGCACAACAAGCTGGCATTCTTGGTTTGGATCCACTGCAAACTCTACATTAACTGGTTCAAGCAGTGCTTTTAAGTGCAGCCTCATGTGACACTTGCAGTTTTCTTTGGTTTTAAAGATTTTCTCACAATATACACATTTGAAATTTTTAAACTCATTGTGTACTATCATATGGCGTTTTAATCCTGACTTTGTTGTAAATTTCTTTTCCGCACAGTATTTACAACTAAATCGTCTACTATTTGCTGTGTGAATTTTGAAATGTAAGTTAAGTGCGCTCAATGTAGAGTAAAAACTGTAATTAAGAATAAAAATGTACATTTTGATATGGAATAAAGTCACTAGCTTACCGGCCACAATTGCTGCATTTAAACTTTAAACCTTTATATCGCCGTTGGGGTTTCTTATGCCTTCGCAAATTCTGCAATTTCATATCACATTGTAATTGTGTTAGTTGAGTGGATTTTGAATTATCCTTATCGCCTGTTGCTTGTATGTTTATAGGTTCTGGCAGTAGTTTCGTAAGAGCTTGAAGATCACAGTCTGACGCAGTGTGCTTATGTGTTGAAAATGATCCTAGTGTGTTAAAAGTGCGTGAACAAACCGAACAAACATAGAGCAAACTATGAGTTTGAAGGTGTAATCTGTAAATTTAATTTATATAAGAGATATGAATTTTGTTTATTGAATGCTTTTTACGAGTACAGTACTAATGAAAGTAATACCGCGTTTTCTAATTGAAATATGATAAACTTATATTGAACCCATTAAACAGTCATTTTTGCAATTTATAACAACAGATGCAACAAGTATAAACATGGTAATTGATTACACATGTTTCGACTACTTCCACAATATACAAATTATATATGTATCAAATCTCATTTATGTGCGTTAAAAAGCTTCAGAGATATGACGATATTTTGTAATGGCGTACCACCGCCCATTTTTCCAATAGACATTAAATTAATTAATTTTGTCCTGGTATTCTTAATACATATACTAAAACTCATCCATGCCCGTTAAATATTGTCAGAAATGTTATGAATTAATTATTTCAAGAGCGTGGCACCGCCAATTATTCACTGAAAATTATTTGTCCTAATGCACTTTACACATGTATCAAGTTTTAATTATCTGCATCAAGTAGTTTCAGAGATATTACGAATTGATTTAAGGGGGCGTGGCACCTCCCCTTTTTTTGCCTATGACCTAGTTTTTTCTAATACTAAGATACTGTGAAAATTCCATTCAAATCGGTCAGTTAGGTTCAGAGTCCATAAGTAACAAACAAATAAAATCTAATTTTTTATATAGTTGATGTATTATTTAGCCTAATCAGATCAGTTTTAATTAATTCTTTTCAAAAGCGTCCGCGTTTTAAGTTGGTAACACCCTCATCAATTAAAACCCATAATGGCGGATTTGTTGTCCACATACAAAGAACGCTGATATGTATATTTATTTTAATTCGAACTTAAAATAATCTTCATGTGTGATGTATTTATATGCACCCTTCAGTTCACGGAACTAGTACCGAACAAGCGAAATCGCTAGCTACCGGTAACCAGCACTAGTTCCTCTCAGATCTACTTTATTCGTTCTCAACTGGCGAATTTAACGTGTGCATGTCATAGGCTGGGGTCAATTGCCACCCTTTGCTCTACTGCTTACTAGCTATTTCACTTGTGAGAAGAAGCTTGTTTGTAAGGCGTTCTCTTAGTAAGGAAAAAAAAAAAAAAAATCGAACGACCCACACTGAGATTCGAACCTGGGGTTCAAAGTTTTTCACCTATGTATGTAGATAAATTACGAAGTCTCTCGCTCATTCGTCTATAAAGCGTATTGAGGTAGTTATGTGAAAAAATTTTTGTTGGGCATAAGTAAAATATTTTTTATAAAGTTAAAAAATGATTTAGTGAAATTCCCATTAGAAATTTTTAGGTGGGTATGACTAAAGCAGTCTACTCTACTGATTTTTTTAGGAGACTCATGATTTTTAATCGGGTCTCCTGATTGAACCTACTCCTTAATTATCTCCGAAAAATACGACTTTAAAGGATGAATGTTGTCAATTGACGGCGATTTATTAAGTTAATTTTTTCTTTACATCGTATGTTCAGATAAGATAATTAGAAATGTTTTGAATAGGTTGAAAATCGAAAATTCGATATTTTGGTGTATTTTTTCTTCTATCGATTTAAATATCAAATTCCTAATTTTTAGGTAAGCACCTAATGGTTTTCAGTCAAAATAAGTTGACTGATTTAGCTATGACTATAGTTGAAGCTGAAATGTATGCTTTTAAAACTTTTGCTTTTATTCGTTTGTAAGGGTAAATTAATACAAATTCTTAATAAACACACTGGTTTTGACGATTAATCTTGTTTTATCATTTACTGACCTGTTGTGCGCATCCAACTGGCGAATCGAATCAAATTTCTGTTGACAAATGCTGCAGTTGTATTGTTTATTTACGCGGCCAATGTATCCGGATAAAATATGAACATTTTTATGCTCTTTCAATTTGGATTTTGTAACAAATGCTTTACTGCAGTATTCACATTTGTAGGGCGTTTCCTTAAGATGCGAACGACGATGTCTATTAAATAATTTAAATTTTATATCAATACATATTTAAAAAAAAGGTGTCGCAAAACCCATAGACTAAGAAACATTTTAAATGTTTTTATTTAAGACCGAACACAAAAGATGGGGTGTAGGTAGAATTGCCAAAACCATTCCGTTTTGACCAATTTTAGTTTATAAGAGTGGAAATATTTTATATCAACAATGTGAAAACTATTTGAATCATGCCAATTCTTTGTTTTCTAAAATTCAAATTACTAAAGTAAAACATTGATTTTATACCTTATCAAGTTATAGGACTTTCTAAACTCCTTTGCACAGTAATCACACACATAGTAAGATATCCCATCATTGCGTTTTATGCATTGGACATCAAATGTATTACATTCTTTTAACGGATTTAGTTTATCAACTACTTGCATTACATGAATTGCAGACTCGTCAATCACTGTTGAAGTTTGTACAGTGCCTGCAACCGTTGTTTCATAAATTACGGGTTCATTTTCCGTTGTTTGAATTTTTATGGGTTCGATATCACCTTGAAGTTTTTTCAATTCCAAAACAACATTACGCGCTAGCTCAGCTGCATCATCAACAGGCGTTTCATCTTGAAATGCAATTTCGAGTTGTGCTATACGCGCTGACTCCGTTGCAAAATGATTTTTCGTTATGTGTCGATTTAAGCTATTGAGTTTAGTAAATGTGCATGTGCAGTAATCACAGGCGAATCGATTTTTTGCTGTTGATGGTTCTAGGGGATGTGTTTGTTGTATGTGCCAGAGTAAATTCGTTTTCTGTGCAAAACTAAATTTGGAATAGTAAATATAGAATAAACTGATAACTAATAGACATATATTTTACCTAATTTTGCATTTTGGACATCTGTGTGATCTCACTCCCATATGTTGGTGCTGGCAATGACGTTGTAAGGACGATTTTTGAGAAAAACTTTTCTTGCAGGACTCACACTACAAATCAAATATTTAGTATTAAAACGGAGAACACATGTGATAAAAGGACATAATTATAAATAGTATTTTACTTGGTAGGGTTTTTCGCTCGAATGAACAACGGTATGACGTTGCAGTAAACATGGTTTATTAAATATTTTGCTACATCTACAACATTCATATTTGCCATTTATAGCAGTACGTTTTGGTTTTGGATGCTGCATTTACATTTAAAAAGGAAAAATACTTTAATTTGAGTACATATTTGTTTATTTCCACAACTTACTGCTTTTGCCATAATTTCTTCCATTTGTCCATCAATACCTACGTAGTGGACAGTGTTCATGTGATTATTAGAGAACAGTTTATATTAATGAATCGGTTGATTCTTCAATTAATTCTGTAGAAGTTGCATTTTGCATTTGTACTTTCCTTTTGCAAATTTTTGGCTTCTTTAATCAGCTGTTGAATGTTGATACACAAAGCCGCCATGTTTTCAAACATGTTTCTTTGTGTGGTGTCACACGAAGGGCACCAGGCACGTAGGTCACTCCGAGCTTATAGCCAAACGGAGGAAAATGAAAAGAAACATTTCCCTCCGCTTGCCCACAAATTTGAAGTGCCCTTCGTGTGACTTCCCTGTTTAAATATTACAGTGAGGGGAAATTAGATGCTCCGGCACAGCTCAATTATGAAATCCCACTAAAATTCTCATAAGAAAATACTAAAATTACATAACGGTTGGGGGTCCTTATTGAAATCGCAAAAATTCTGCACTTTTTACTTTCCACAGTTTGTATCGGAACAATTTAGTAGACCGTTTCCACCGTTTCCACAAATTGCAATAGATTTTGATCTAGATCAAAAAAAGATTGCTCTTTTTTGCCCAATGGAAAACGACATTAGAAAGCCTAAATTATTTCCTTTCATTTGATATGTACCTGTTATTATTTTATTAGTACATTTTTATAGAAAAAATAATAGACCATGGAAAATATGCTTGAGCCTTAGCAATATTTAACGTAGTAGTTACAGATGAATAAATACATATCAACAATTGTCTAAGAGGAATTCTAGTCACACAATACCATCTCCAATGTCAAATTTTTAACAAGTGCCAACAAGATCCAATCTCCAAACAAAAAATGAAAGTCCACGCTAGGAACCGGGATGAAACTTTAAAGGTAGCAGGAAACGAGGCCGTCCGAATACATGGATACTATCTTTGACTACAGCAAATTAATAATGGCATATTTGAAGTTAAAGAACCCATTTTACGCCAAAGTTTTGACTGTGAAATAAGTCGTTAGTAGATTGATTTCGGTTAAGTATATAAGTATAACTTGCTTATCACTTAAAATATAATGTGACACCGCTGATAGTTTTCTGCTTGTTTAAGTGCAAAATTTGTTAAAAAAAGTTTTTTTTTTTTGTGACAAAGGGTGGATGCCAATAAAGAAAAAAATAAAACATAGTTTTGCCAACGATGTATATAAAAATAAAAATATACGTCGTTGGTTTTGCTTTCCTATATTGGGCTAAGTTTATTATTTAAGCAATATGTTCAAATAATTGCTTTGCTAAAAACAATTTTCTTTAAAAGCCTTATCATTTATGACAAAATAAATCGAGTGACAGATTTTCAACTGTTTATATCTTAAACATTAATGCACATTGAAATTTTTGTTTTCAATCAACCCCTTGAGCTAAAAAGAACGCATAAAATAAAACATGCTCTTATAAAAAGTTTCAATGGGTTGATTTCAATTAGTGACTTCTAGTCACTTCATTCATATTGTTATACATAATGAGGCTATACAGAACATTTTTTTTATATTTACATATTGCAACATCAGCAATTTATATGTATGGGAGAGTGGTCAAAATTCGCCTACAAATGTATTAAATAATTTTGATACTTTTAATACTTTTTTTTGCTATTTGGTACGAAATATAAAAGCTCATTTATCATCCCTGCAATAGTTCAAGCGAAATATAAACAAAAACATGAAGTCAGTTCTATGCATTTTGCCTTTCTCTTTATGCTTTATCCTTTTTCAGCTCTGTGTGACCGTGTATTTTGTTGCTGTTAATATTGAAAATTTTGTATTTGATTTTACCCGGCTTAAAGTCAAAATATTAAAATAATTTTAGCTTTGTGCACATCTACACATAAATACTGTCGTAATGGTGTATAATTTAAAGCCGTACCAACGACGTATATGAATAAGATATTCAAATTTTATTCGTTTGACTTACTCGCCGGTCTGTGCAATTTGGTTAGACACAAATAAAGCTGTTCAAGGAGGAATAAAATGTTGCTATGCCAACGCTGCGTTTGATTTATTGAAAATTTTATATTAAACAGACGCAGAATTCGAAAAACAAACGTATTTAGACATTTCGGTTGTCCGCTTTCAGCAACATTTTATCAATTTTCACAAATTCCACAGACCGCAGTAACGAACTGTGTATCTTGTTAAAAATATACGTCGTTGGCCGTACTCCATTTTAACATAGTAAAAAAAGATGGACAAGTTTTTGTGTTGCGTATTAATATTTAGATATCTGGTTACAAAAAGTTTTTCACGTGATATGAGACAAATGCAAACATCGGGCTGTCCATAAATTATACTGGAACAGCCAGTATAAAACTGCGGGTGAAACGCACTATTATATAGTAAATCTCGTTTCCGCATACAAAATATAGTTAAATAGTGTTTTCGTTTCTCAAAAAAGATCTGGGGTCGAATCGACGCATCCGTGAAAGTACAACTCGTGACGTAAAATCATGTGTTTCACATGTATTTCGCATTACTAATTACATGATTTTACTTTTTTTTTTTTTTATTAATTAACAAAGTCCTCAGACGGATAAAATTCCGTGTATGAGAGGATGCATAAACTTAATAAACAAAGTTATGAACTGTGCGTTCACTAATGTGGCGATTCAGCCCGTGCCACTTTTTTTTCCTTTGGTTTCGAACGGAAAAAATGTGAAATTCAGAAAGAGGGCAGAAAGAATGCAGAATTTTTTTGAGAAACGAATTCAACAAAAAACAGGAAATGGCTAACCATTTCCTTTTCAAACAAAAGTGGCCAGATACTTATCCTTTGTTCTTAAGACAATATTTGTTTGTGGTATTGTGGGGGATAATTCAATCAAATGTTTAAACAAATCTTGTAGTTAAATCTCTTAAGCAATATCGCTATTACCTACTCTCTCAAGTTATTTGACTAAAGACTTAAACCTATTATCGACCATGATCGTCAGTCAAAAATTCATCAGTTTTAAATGATTGTATATAGCGGTCGAACTATTATTCATTCTTGAAGCTCAAACACCCATTTACGTTGTGAATTCACACTGTCAATCAAAAACAAATATGACCGCTGAATAATGACTGACGAAAAAGAGCGGCCACTCATGCAAGCAAGAGCAAAACTGACGAACCTGATCGACAATGTGAACCGGATTTTAACAAAAAATTTTGCAGAAAAACTTCCCCATAGGATGCGATTTTACCTAGTTTTAAGCGCATTTGTGCCGTTAAATATCAAAACTGCGGGACTTTGGCAGTTTTGATATTTAACGACACATTTATTAATCTGGTTTAAGTTTAGTTTTCCTAGACGTTTATCAGAATGAGGTAATACAAGCCCAGCTGAAGTGTCCACAAAAACAGCTAGAAACTTGGCGGTAATTACTCAAATCCCACATGCAGCATCGTTTTTGTTATTTAAGCCACGATAAATATTTTAAAGGGCAACCCTGCCTTTAAGTTCGAATCTCGCATGTCCAATGAGATCATTTTATTTTTGATTTGGCAGCATTCAGTAACTGTTTGACAACTATAAACAGCTGATAAAAAAAAATCGAATATTTGCTCGAAGTTCCTGAAAATTTGGTGAAATTTCACTTTTTAACAATTTGTGCAGTGATAAAAAAATAAATAATTTGAAAAGTTTGCAAAATAGTAAATTATTACTTAACTACTTTGAAAAACAAAGCAAAAATGATAATTTTATAATTCACCGAATTGCGGGATAAATTACAATTTTTACAATCGACTTTCGAATATTTTTTTTTTCTAAAACTAAGTTCAGCAAATTTCAGAATAAAACTAAAAAGAAACTTTTTTTTATTGCAAATTGCATACATTATAAAAATACCCAAAAAAGCGTCTTTAGTAAAAAGAGCGTTTTACAATAAGTTGCCACAACAGCGAAGAAGACGACGCACATTCGTAAGTGCAGCGTATGAAATGCCACATTCCGTATTGCTAGTGATGTCCCACCGGAGAAGTACACGTCAGTACTCCACACAAGATGTTGCCTATTAGCTTTTTAGTAACAGGAATTGCCAAAATTCGTAGCAAACGAAAAAAATGTCTCATAATGTCGCTGATAGTTTGCCGACGTGGCGACTCTGGGGTGAGGAGCATGAGGAAAATGCCGTCTTCACTGTATATTTGAAAAAGGTGCGTTACCATCAACCGACTCCTACAGTACATGCAGATTCTGATGATGAAATTTCATATCTCGAATGGGAAACAGTGCGGGTGCGCTTTGTCAAAGCAGCCACACTACCGCGTCTTGTCGAAGCGTTGGCTACCGATGACGGCGAATTAGAATCAACATTTATAAATGTATTTCTGTCAACATATCGCACATTTGCCACACCTATTGAAGTTCTTAATTTGTTAACAATGCGCTATAATACGCTGCACGATAAACATATGCAAGAAATCGAGGCTTATCAAGAAACAAACGACGCAAAATTCGAAGCCATGGCAGCAATACATGAACAACACAAGCGAACGCTAGTTTCTGCTTTGCACGTATGGTTAGATGGATTTCCAGAAGATTGGAACGAAGAAAATTTGCGTCAAATTTTAGCGTTCGCATCAAAACGTTTGCCACGCTCTGAGCTGCATGTCAAAGTATTACATCGTTTAGAGCGCATTTTGCGGCTGCAAGTCTATGGTGACAGCAATAATCACACACCGTGGATGCAGCAGACATCATTATATAGTGCGTCTGATTTTCCAGAATCATTTGCTGGCCTTTGCTTGGCGCCAGCATTTCGCGGAGCAACACATTTTCTACATGCCTTCCGTTTTCCGAATGTGCCAGTGCGTCATTTTGCCGAGCAATTGACGCGAATGGACTCAGAACTGTTCAAACGTTTGATACCACACCAGTGTTTGGGCGCAACATGGGCGATACGTGACAAAAGTGGCTCAGAGAGTGTAGTAGCCACTATCAACCAATTTAATGCTGTACTTTTTCGCGTTATTTCAAGTATTTTGATTGAAGCGCGTCTCAAACCACAAGAGCGTGCATTGAACATTGCCACTTGGGTGGATATCGCGCAGGAATTGCGTTTACTAAAAAATTTTTCCTCTCTTAAAGCAATTATATCTGGCCTACAATCGAACCCCATTTACAGACTTGCGAAAGTTTGGGCAGCATTGCCAAAAGAAAAATTAGAGATCTTTAATGAATTGGCTCGCATTTTCTCCGAAGACAATAATGCTTGGGCACAACGTGAAGTGCTTATGCGTGAAGGCACTGCCAAATTTGCAGAAAGTGTTGGGCAAAATGATCGGCATCTGCAGAAAATCATACAAAAACAGAGTACACAAACATCGCATGGTACAATACCATATTTGGGTACATTTCTCACTGACCTAACAATGATACACACCGCTATACCCGATTATGTGGGTAGCGAAAAATCGCTTATCAACTTCGATAAGAAACGTAAAGAATTTGAGGTACTGGCACAAATCAAACTACTACAGGGAGCAGCAAATACTTATAATCTACGTGATGATCCAAACTTTGATCGTTGGTTTGCTTCGATGTTGGTCTTAGATGAACGAGAAGCTCACACCATTTCATGTCAGTTAGAGCCACAACCGCAATCAAGTCAGAAAAAGTTGTCAGCGCCAGCAGCATCACCAAACGCTTCTCTGGCCACTACAACTACTACGGTATCAATGAGTAGTAGTGGTCATCGTAAAACCGATTCTATTGCTTCAAATTCTAGCAGCGGCGCTGGTTCTCAATTTTATTGTGAATTTAATAATACAAGCAACAGCATATCTCGTCACAACTCTCTCGATCGTGAATCTCATTTACCAAACATATCGCTGATGTCTGCTTCTACCAGCAGCGTTTCGAATCTTTCAATGAATTCCAGTAATTCAGGTGGTCACAAAACGGCGGCACACACTCCCAATGCAAAAGCTACGACGAATGGTTGTCGCACACCAGATGTTAATAATAGTTTGACCACATCGCCAATTATTAATGCGCAATTGGTACAGCCAGAAGGTGCTAAACCAAATCCAGATTTTTACATTATACGTGTCACTTATGAAACTGATAATATTGAACGCGATGGTATTGTTCTCTACAAAAGTATAATGTTGGGAAACAATGAGCGCACACCACAAGTTATACGCAACGCAATGATGAAACTTGGTTTAGAAGCTGATCCCGAACAGTACACTTTAGCACAGGTGCTGCCTGAAAAGGAGTTGGTCATGCCACGTAATGCTAATGTTTATTACGCAGTCAATACCAATTACAATTTAAATTTTATATTACGACCCATCAAAGATGGAAGCTAGTGTTTATTGAAAACAAGCAGAAGCAATACAAATAACCCAGAGACCAATAAGATATTTTTAGGGTGCTTTAATCGCATATAACATATTGTATTTTTAACACATGCAAATTTTAACATTATTAAAAAAACGCACAGCTTACTGGTTTTTAGTTTTATCTGCATGGACAAAATATACCCATAATATAATAGAATCTAAAATTGAATAATCACTGTTGAGTATATTCTATGTTTGTGTGTTTAATGTTTGATATTTTTAAAATTTTTGTTTAATCTTTAAATAATTTTTCTTTTAATCTAAGCAAAACAAATGTATGTTTTATTTAGTACATATTTTTATTTGTTGATTTTTTAACTTATTTTTAAAATATGTGTGTGTTTTTAACCATCATATCACAAAATAAAAACTTTTTTTATATGTATATTTATCGTATATTTCCTGGAGATAACAAATTAGACTCGAATACAATTTGTACACAAATTTATATAGTGTTTATATTATATACATTATGAAAATATATATACATACATTAATTAATATGACAATATAAATAAATTGTAAATTATTGACAATTTTGTTTTGAAATATATATGAGCTTATTGATTTTATTGCAATAATTGCTAAAAGCAAATATCAAGAAGTAATTAATTTTTTTTTTCTTGTAGTACTATGATATACAGTTTTTTTAATTGCAAGTTAAATTCTAGGTAAATAGTGTGAAATCAATGATTGATATTGCTCAGTGGTAAATTGTTAGATGTCAACATCCATCTTCTTCTGGTTAAGAGGAAAGTAAAATTCTCCCTGAGCTTATATTGTACTTAAATGTTGTTAACACTTAAACATGCATATTGGGCAGTCTGGGTAAAAATTATCGAGAATATTCTTTCATCATAAACCCCATTGTATGAGATTCCCGACACAATAAATAATTTTAAAACTGAGAGTTTTGTGCGTTATTATCTTTATATATGCATGACAAATATAGTGTGAAAAGTCCATTGCGAAATCGTGTGCGCATAAAAAGTTATACAGGCTCGAAGTTCGCAAAAATCAGTTTCAAATATCTCGCTAACGCTTAATACTACAGAAAAAATTTTGTTTCTAATTTTGTAGTTCAAGAAATTGCTTTAGTATGACTTGTAGTTTAGGAGATAAACCAATTTAAAAATATGTGATATAATTTTACCCAGAGACCAATAAGATATTTTTAGGGTGCTTTAATTGCATTCTTTTGGATTGGATTCTCCATAAACTGTATTAGGTTTTTTTTTTTTCATGCGACTTATGGCTAAAACGATATTTTTTAAAAACTGTTAAGGTATCGAAAATAACGGTTTTTGAAGGATATCTCAAGAATAGTGGATCATTCGATAAGACGTAACAAGAAATATTTTGTGGAAAATTACAAGGTCTACAAAAAATAAGCAATATTTATACATATAAAAGTAACCACTTCGAAGATATTCAATAAAAACCGGTTTTTCGCCGTTTGAAGGTTTTTCGGAATATCGTCTAAACGGAAACATTAATGTGTACACATATTGTTGATTTTTTGTAGATCTTATGATTCTCTACAAAACAGGTCCTCTTAATTTTTATTCAAAAACCAGTGTTTTCGAAATTTTAGCGGTTTTAAAGAATATTTTCTAAACCATGACTCGCACGAAAAAACAAAATATAAAGTGTGCAGAGAATATAATTTTCTACAAACTTTTTTCACTTTTTTGTACTACTGTTCATTCAAGAGTTATTGTAGCTTTAAGAGTGAAATATGTATATTGATACGCTACCCTTGTGCCGCTTCTAGATTCTAATGGATTAATATGGATAAATAAAGTGTCCATTTGAATCTATTTGGATCCATACTATCCAGACCACGAAACCTCTGGATTGAATACCAATCCATTTTCAATCTAATGGATGAAATGGATTATACTGGATTGAAGTCGATCGCGCTTTTTTCGTAGTGCATACTTGGATTAAAAGGTCAAATGGATTGTAGTTGGACTTTAATTCCTCGCGTGGTGTGATTGGCTCCTTGAATATTTCACGTTGCATTCATCGCGTTTTTCCATAACACATGGTCCGCGCTTGTCTCACTTTTTAGAGATAATATTAACTGAAGTAATTCGAGCTTTTGGAAAATTGTGGGCGTAAATCAAATTTAATCCACTAAAATCTTTCTTGGAATCGGTTATCTTTAACCGATTGCCGTGAAACTTCATAGTGTTTGTTCTTATGACCAATGGAAGGATTTCAGGGGGTGGCATCAACGAAAATCAGAAAATCGTATAATAAGCGCATGCCTATTGTTACACTTTTCACAAAATATTTTGGTTCTGGTGAGAACTTTGTTAAGGCTTCCATTTTTTTTGGGCAAAAAAACAATATTTTTATGGAAAACTTTTTTAATTGGCTACATAATGCGAAAAAAAAACGGATGACATGTTTAAAATTTGAGGTTTGTCATTTTTCTAAAATCAGTGTACTAAGAAAGATAGCAACTTTTTCAAAATCTTTTGATCCAGAACTTAAACATTTTTTAAGTATTCTTTTCGTAATTTTTTTTTTCGCATTACACAACCAATAGAGCATCCCTTGTGCCACGTCTGGATTGAAATGGATTCAATTTTTAAATGGCATTTTTAAAGTCAAAAGATTGTTCGAATAATAAGCTAATAAAAGGTTATTCTCTTTCTTCTTTAAAATGCTGACTAAAATAATAAACTTTAGAAAAACGGCAGCAATGAGCTCGTCGTTTTATTTCCGAGAAGATTTGGATTGAAAATCGGATCAATACATTTAAATCCGGGGAATATGGATTGTTACGAAGGACTGAATTGGATTAAAAAAAGGCGCATTCTGTTTATCTTTCTGAATCCATATTTTGATCCAGAATTGTGTACATTAAATTCAAGATAAATTTGGATTCAGAATCAGATCAATGCATCTAAATCCTGAGAATATGGATGGTTCATTTGTAAACATCAAGGAGATAATATTTGGGCAGGAACAATATCGTGGGTTCCTGGGATTGTGGTATTCCTCACAGAAATTAAAGTCCAACTCCAATCCAAGTATGCACTTAGAAAAAAAGCGCGATCAATGGCAATCCAGTCTAATTCCTTTTAATCCAGCTGCAATTATTTAAGTTTATGTAAAAACTTTTTGTTACTGTAATTTAGAAACATCAAGTAAATGGCGTTTTTAAAGTGAAAACATTGTTCAAATAATAAGTGAATTTTTTATTTTTCAAATCAAAATGGATTGGTTATCAATCCAGAGGTTTCGTGGTCTGGATTGTGTGAATCCAAATAGATTCAAATGGATACTTTCTTTATCCATATCAATCCATTAGAATCCAGACGCGGCACAAAGAATGTTACCGCTCTAGAATGCTATGGAATTGTATAGCTCTAGTTTATCTGATGAGTGAGGTCCCATGAAACATTTTGCCTTGAGAGCTCTCTTTTGGAATTATCAATTTATTTATTTTTTCTCCTTTTTTGTGTGGCTTACCTTACCAAACCAAAAATCCAATTTCTTACTTTACTCCAATTTTTTCCCTTATTTTACACACAATTATTACTTAATTGCTATCAATGACGCGAGGCTCATCAACCTATAAGTTTGCCATTAAAGAGATTTTGGTTTTGTTTTAAATGACAAAAAAACTTAAAAAAGTTTTAAGTTAAAACGAATTTTTAAAAAATGTTGGTCAAATATTTCTTGGTTCAGAGTCATTAATAAGGGGCTGTCCATAAACTCCGTGACGCTCTTAGAGGGGCGGGGGGGGGGGGGGGGGTTCGAGCAAGCGTCACGCTTGGTGTATTTTATTTATTTTTTATATGAAGCTACTGTCACATAGGGGAGGGGGGATTGAATATATAGCGAATTTTAGCGTCACGGAGTTTATGGGCAGCACCTAATTCAAATTTGATTTAATTAAAAACATGATCTTATAGTTTTATAGCTTTATCATGTATGACGAAACGAATAAAACAACCGAATTTCAGTCATTAATATCAACTGTTTAAATCTTTTTATTAGGAACTAACTATGACTTAAGTGTTCATTTTAGTTCAAAGAATAAAGTTTGTAAGCATAAACTGCGAATCATCTCTTAACTTGAAAGATATAAACAGTTGGAAATTAGTAACTCAATTCGTTTCGTTATACATGATAAGGCTATTAATCATTTTCTTTTTATTAAACCATATTCTGTTTTATTCAGGCCTATCACTGAATCCATCGTAGTAACGAATTTGGTAATAACTAAGAAAGTGCTATTATTGAATGCAAATCGATACGAACGTGAATTCGAAATTCGTAAAGTTTGAAGTAGTACTTAAATAAAATTATGATAATTCTCCAAATCTAGTCGTCGAAAATTAAAAAAGAATTTAAGTTTCGGATAGAGTAAGTGATCCCAATCTACGAACTTTGAATTCACGTTCGTAGCGATTCGAATTCAATAACAGCACTTTCATATCATACACTGTTTTAAAGTTTTTGTACAAAAACGAGGTGCGAAAATGCCAAGGCCTTTTTTATTTTCCGCCTTATCAGATTAAACTTTTTTGTATCCACATTTTGGTTCAGTCATCAATTTTATATGATATGATGTTGTAAATTACAAAAAAAAAAGAGTTGCTAAGAACCGGTAGTTGAAATTAATAAAAGGCAGTAACTTCATACGATGCTGTTTTATATCAAATCAAAATTGAGAAAATTATTGCGTCTAAAAATTCGTTGACAAATTTATTTCCAAGTGGGAAGGCAGTACGCCCAGATACGCTTTGGTTTTTTATTTACCAGTAACTTTTAATTTACCTTTGTTGATCGAGATTTGGTGACGGAGACTTTGCTATCATGGAATATAAAAAAATATCTTGGGCTCTATCTACGACATATGTATGTATGTATGTGTAAAACGATAGTTTCAACAGCCTGAAAAATATAATTAGTCTTGGTTGGCTGAATTAAAATATGGATGTTAGTATGTAATAATAAAACTATTTCACTAAATACAACTGACCATTGTTTAAACGTGACAAGTCTAGTTTTGCTGCTTAATTTAACAACCGTAGAAATAACAACCTCATTTTTACGGTTTTTAAAAGAGAATTTGCATGTCGATTGCGAAAAACACAACGTATCTAACATTTGTTCCATTTTGAAATAATTTTTTGTATTTCTGAATTCTGCTCGTCATACATTCTTGAAATTCCATAACATTGCCCCCAAGAATTGTTAAACAAAGATTGCGTTACTTCAATCAAGTTTTAACATTAAAAAAAACGACAAAAAACCAATATTAAAATCAAATTATTTGATATTCGTAATATGGCCATGCGAGAATCTTGTGTATTGTAATTATGTACTAGAGATATAATTAGAAAGGTGTAATTGCTTAAATTTTTTCAAGATTGGCATATGGGTAGTTGCACTAGAACTGTCACGTTTTTTTAGATTCTGACCACTTTTGTGGTAAATTTTTTTTTCTTTCATAAACTACAATCATTAAACGAATGGTTTTTTAGTATATCGTTAACGTTTAACGATTTTAAAGAATAAAAATTTATGTTTTAAAAATATTTCTCACTTCAAACTTAAAGTGCGTGATAAATTACACAGGCTTACAAAAAAAAAAAAATGTCATGACGTTTTGACCAGACTAGGTGTTTCCTAGGGACTTTGACGTCCTGAATCCGAATCCAAGGTCCGTTTTTTCCAGAACGTCTGAGAAAAAATATTTCAAGGTCATATGGAGGTCATGTGTCTTTTAGTGATAAATTCGCTAAAATTCTGAAACAAATTTTTTATCATTGAGTTCTTAGTCCTTAAAAAGTATATTTGATCAAAAAAGGTATTTCGGACCTAGTTTCGGAGACATAGCCATCGGAAAATCCGGATATATCTTCTATGAAAATCGCTATAAGTTGGGAACCCCTGGATGGATTTGTAAAATATTGATGTCATTTGAAAGGTATTTTGACAGCCTATAAAAATGTTTTGAGCATATTTTCAATTACATTCATAGTTTTCGAGATATGAGCTTTTTTTAAAATTTTGTGAAATTTTTCAATTACAGCAACAAATAAATCAACAATACCAACAACAACAAAAACAAAAACAACAACAACAAAATACCTTTCATATGGCATTAATACTTTCCAAATCCATTCAGGGATTCCCAAATTAAAGTGGTTTTCATAGAAGATATATATTCTGATCTACCGATGGCTATATCTCCGAAACTAGGTCCGAGATACCCTTTTTGCTCACATATTCTTTTTAACACCTAAGAGTTCAATGATTTAAAATTAGTTTCAGAGTTTTAGCGAATTTATCACTAAACGACACATGAACCCCATTTCGACCTCCATATGACCTTGAAATCTTTTTTCTCAGACGTTCTGGAAAAAAACGGACCCGGGATTCGGATTCAGGATGTCAAAGTCCCTAGGAAACACATAGTCTGGTCAAAACTCCATGACATTTTTTTTTTGTAAACCTGTGTAATTTATCACGCACTTTAAGTTTGAAGTGAGAAATATTTTTAAAACATAAATTTTTCATTATTTTGGTATGTTAAAATTAAAAAAACAAGATTTTTTAAATTTTAGTTTAAAGCTAATGCCATGGTGTATGTTGTGTATGAGGAGTAACTTTTCAAAAGGGCGTAAAACCACTTCCGAACTCGAACAAACCTAAGAATGCCAACGCCATTACCATGCTAAAATGCATCCTCTAGTAACTAGAGACAGCAGTTTACATTTCCAAATGGTGGAATAAGAGTGATTTCGAAACTAAAGGGCTTATTTTCAAATGTTTCAGAACAAAAGGACTTATTTCCAAATGTTTTTTACATTTTGCAATTACTACAAATATGTTAGGATAAAAATGTTAAGGGGATTAGAATCTTTGGTCAACTCACTATAACACTGGAGACATTAAAAAAAAAAAAATAAGTTACTGTAAACAGCCCCTAAAAGTTTTTTCTCATTACTGAAAATTTGTTTAACATGGTTTTACGGCCTTGTGAAAAATCAATCCTCACTTGTACTTTAATTCAATCTAATTGATGAAGCCTCTATTCCGACCAAATTGATGGAATTTCATCAGATTAGACTACACTGTGGAGTTGTACATGAAATGTAGATGAAGCAGTTGAAAAGCAAATTTTAAAAAGTCCTTTCAGTTGTGCCGAAATTTGAGAAAGTCTGAAATTTAAGAAAATGTCCTCTACTCCGACCTAACTAATAGAGTTGTATCAAATTGGACTATACTGTCGAAGAGTACGCGGAGTGTACAATAGATGAAGCCGTTAAAAATCAAATTTTAAAAAGTCCTTTCAGTTGTACTGATCTTTAAGAAAACGTCATGCGGCACTCGTTTAGCTTTCTTATTTTCGAGGCCTCGTTTTCAACCAAATTTGATGGAGTTTCAACAGATTAAACTTAACAGTGGAAAAGCACAGGAAATTAAGTTAAAAATAGTTTCTAATAACTGACGCAAATTCAAAAAAAATTTTGCCAAACTTACAAATTTACTCTCAATGATCCCTTAAACCTATTTCTTGAACAAAATTTAAAAAAATTAAAGTTTACTTTTTTTTAAAAAATTCTCAAAACTGCGACAAGCTCAGTGTAACTGCCCATATACATATCTGTGGACTTTTGACAAAACAACCTGAGTCGAGATAAGACAATTCTCCAGGATTTTAGTCCTAAATATAAAATTTAAATACGCTTCTATTGGTATAATCGCCATTTCTCTATGATTTTTTGTTTCAGAGACATAAGGGCGTCCCATAGTTCACGCAAGATTTGAACTAAGCGCCATTCGTGCGGTGTAGTGTTATAAACCAAAAGAAAAAATAATATGACAGTACATACTTTTGACATTCAAAGGAACTAATTAACATTTCAGTTTAGAAAATCCATCGGACAAAACTAAAGCATCCCCTTCTTTACATTTAATAAATACTTTTAAAATTAATATTTAGTTGAAAACCCTTTATAATGAATGAAACTAGCACATCTCTAAGACGTAGAGGACATAAAATTATTAATGATATCCTGCGATATCGAAGCTTGAAAGAGGGCTTTCGTGGTTTTGCTATTTTCTTCGTTGATTTTAATGTCAACAATCTCCTACAGGTTTTCAATGGGATTCAAATCTGGGGACGGCCATGCCAACGAAGAACTTCGATCCCATTGTCCTCAAACCAGGCTTTACAAACTTGAGAGGTGTGTGTTTGGATCGTTGTCATGTTGAAACCTCCATTGAAATGGCATCTCTTCATCGGCATAAGACGGCATCACATCATTTGGTATGTCAAAGTACATTAAGCGATCCATAATTCCTTTAGTCTAATGAATTGGCCTACTCTCTTTACCAGAGAAGTAACCCCAGACCATTACACTTCATCCCCCGTGCTTTACAGATGCATTGCAAAACTTTGGTTTCAATCTTTTTCCTTTTGGTCTGCGTACTCACCTTATTCCATCCAAATCGAGTTTTTTGAGCTGTGCCGTTCTTTTAGTAAATGAGTGATATATGTAGGGGAGATGTGTGTACCTTGGTCCGAGTGTACCTCGGTCCAAGTCTCGGTTGCCACTCAACAGTTGGACGTGTACGATAATGTTCTTCTATGGAATTTTCCACTCATACCGGTGACTCATAATAGTAGACTTCAGACCTTCAAGCTGTATGCGTGTATAAAGTGACGGAAAAAGTGTTTTTGGTGTGTAAAAATTAGTTTTTGGAGTAAACTAAGAAACGTTTTGTGAGAAACTTACTTGAAATATTTCAGTTATACAACATCAGAAAGGAAGTTTAGTTATTGTTTTAAGCTTTTAGTGTATTTTAGATGTATTTTCATTAATAGATGTTATGGTAGTTGACAGTTTTTAAAACATGCTGTGTGTGTGTACCTTGGACCTATGCTTATTTACCAGCAAGCCTTTTTCGACGGGCAACCAGGAAGCCATAATTGCCTCTCAACATATTATTAATATTATTATTTACGTGATAAATGTATTTATTTGCAACCATTTTTGTTTAATTAATTGTTTTTTACTAAATGCACTTTTTTGTGTTATAATTTTTGTTTATGATTAATTTTTTTTTTTTTATTGAATAAAATGTTACTTTTGATTAAATAATAAATGGTTCTTTCATAATTTATTACCTAAATACTGTATTCTCTTTTACTTTTAATAGTCCAAGGTACACTTGCATGGTGTACCTTGGACCGTTTGAGATTGCAACGGAAAAAGTAATATTTCTACTCAATGGTAAGACATAGAAATATCATTGTCACGTCATTTGATGCTGCAAACATTGTAGAAATATAACTGAATCAAAAAACTAAAGAAACTTTTGTGGAAAATCCAGCACATTGAAAAAACTGAAAAGCAGACCAAGGTACACACGTCTCCCCTAAACCAGCACTTTTTCGAAATAATGGGAAAATCAAAGATTGCATCAAAAACTATCTTAGGAGCAGGCTTTTTAACGCTTTTTTTGAGTATGAGCGACTGTTTACCCTAAAAACTGTATACAGTTGTATTCCAAAAACTGTAGGAAATATACTTTTCCATACACGGCGCTCGCGATAATATCGAGCCCTAACCGCCAAAAAGACTTAACTGACAAAAGGTAAATTTTACAGGAGAAGGTTTTTTTTAAATATCTGTGCATTTAGTATAGCTATTACAGTGAAATTTGGTATGTAAGCTGTATTTTGTGTTAGACATGCGATGCAACTAGTTTCATTCACCTATTTATAATTTAACGGCGATTTTTCAGTGTTTTGCAGTTAAGTCTTTTTTTCTTTTCCAGATTCCCCATCTGATCTTGAGTTTTTGTACCAAAAAACATTTGTGGTCACATATACTGTTAACCCGCATCAAGACTTTTTAATAAATTTTCCCTTTGTATTACATTATTTGCAAATTATTTTTGACACAAAAAGAAAAAAAGACTTAACCAACAACTCGCAGTCACAAAAAAAATAAACAAAATACTTCGAATGTCGGTTAAGTCTTAATTGCTTTTGCTATAACTCCGTGACGGTACTTTTTACAGTTATGAAATTTGTAGAGAAGATGCGTATGGACACAAATTATAGGTTTTCATCAAAAAACGAAAATCCGAAATCGTGTCGGCCTCCCCAAAAGTGGGAGGTTTCGTCATTTATTTTAACTTTGGTTTATGGGTCACATTTCCGAAAATAGCAAACATATCGATTTTTTTGTAATTTATAAAAGAAGCACACATATTCATGCATAGTCTATGTGTATTCAAAATAACATGCACAATTGCATTTGTAAGATATAAGGACTTTTTTGTTAGGGTGTCGAAACCTCCCCCTTCTCCCATACACATAAAAAAATTTTCAGTTGTGGATGCAAAATACACTGTGAAACAAAAACACCCGAAATCATACATACCTTTACAATAAATACAACATAAATACAATGTAAAAACTATTATGAAAAACATGTTTGGAAGTTCTTGCGTTTCCTCATTGGTTTCTTTTCAAAATTTTGGATATATTTTAAAACAAAAACATAAAAAAGTCGCTTTTCCATGATACGCGATTGTTTTCAACAAATGGCGCACTCTAGCAGGCAAACGTTTACCTTCGAAATAAAAATTTCAAGCAACACTAGAGCAAATCAGATCTTCTACATTTATTGGGGCCTAAAGATTTTGTTTGTTTTTTGTATCTTGAGTTATGGGCATTTCTCAGAAACTTTTAACATATAGTTGTTGTCAAGTTTTGATGTCACACACGTTATTCAAATAGTAATGATTATTTGTGAATGCACATACATACTTGTTAATGTTTAAACAATATGTGCGCGAGCCAATATTCACAAAAAATCATTACTATTTGAATTAAATGCATCTTACGTGTGTGGCATCAAAACTTGACAACTATAGGTTAAAAGTTTCTGAGAAATGCCCTTATACCAAAAAAAAAAAACCGTTTTTAATTAAAAATTTTTAACTTCTTCAGGGACTTCCATTGACAAACTTCACTGTAGAGCAATGAGAAAAAAACTTAAAATGTAGAAATCCATCCCTCTCAGAGGTTCAGGTAAAATTGCATACTACTACCAATAATTTCGTGGTTTTTGAGATAAGTTAAAACTGTAAAAAAGCACTGTTTTGTTGTCGTTCAGACCTTTAAGTCCCAGGCGGGCCATATTTTCAGGTGCTTTGATCAAAACAAAGTATGCAGTCTATGTTTTAAGATCTTCCTCTATAATTTTTGATGAACTCATTTAAATTGAAATTTGCTGCACACTAGTGTAAATACACCAAAAAAATTAATGGTTTTAGGCCCTAATTTTAAAATTTAGTAAATACCGCACAACTTTATAAGATGTTAGTATTACTTGTATGCTGACCTTGAAACTTTTATTCAAAAAGTTTGATACATATAAGTTTTTTTTTGAAAAATTTTTATAAACTTTTAATTTTTCAAAAAGTTTTTAAAAACTTAACGATACAAGTTTTTTCTTGAATAAGCGCATCATAAATACCTAGCGGCCCAGCTCCTCTTAACATAGTTGATAAATTAACTTTGCTAAATATTTAAAATAAATAAATAAATGCCTTAAAAAGATCCCAGTGACTGAAGTATGAGAAATCGCTCACTTATCTATAGAGCAGGAAAATAAAATGTGACTGTTTTAGGCCCATTTGAAAAAAAAAAAATGTATTATACCAATCGATGAGAATTCATTTAGAGGATCGGATAACTATTTGAAATCTATAGTATTAGAAAAATATCAAAGCAAACAAATTTTCATCACATTGCTGTGAAGTTATCGGCTGATCGACTACAGTACCTGTAGTTACGTCGAATGCAAAAAAACACATCAAATACCAAGTGCTAAACGATGTTACATTAAATTTTCCAAATCAATAAATTCTGCTGGTTAAACATTAAATTATATTAGCAACAGCACACTTTGTACGAAGTCATTAATATTCCAATTTGTTTTCTTAAATAAAATTGTTTATTTAATCCACACAAATAAAAAAAAAGTAAACAAATTCTTTCTTCTTCCACCAAATGCGCTGCATTTAAGCAATGAATTCATATGGAATTGGAGCAAGAGCAATAGGCTCTTCCAACTTCTTGACGAAATGTGCTCTTCTTGGTTGAGCGGGCTGACGCTTAAGACTCACATAGATGTTCTTCTCCTTAGCATCCTTAAGGAGACGTTCGTTTTCCTTGACACGACGCAAGAAATCTTCACGGCACTTGGAGTGATGGACGTGTTCAATGCGTACATTGATACGCTTAGGTAGAATCTTTCCGCGAACACGTTTGTTTACGATAACACCAACAGCATGTGGTGTAACGTTAAAGATGCGACCGGTCTTGCCGTGGTACGCCTTGTAGGGCATACCCTTTTGAACGGCACCATGTCCCTTAATGTCGACGATGTGACCATTTTTAAAGACACGCAAGTAAGTACCCAATGGGATGACACCATGTTTGCGGAAGGGACGAGAGAACATGTCTCTGGTACCACGACGATAACCCTTTGAGTTGGTCATTTTGTATTTAGTGTTGGTTCCCTGCGAAAAATCAATTTATTAACACTCACTTCATATAAATTTGGTTAAGAACATATCAATACACATTATTTGTCACAATTTATATTAATTTTATGGCGAATTTATAGCTTTTTCTTAATTTTAACCAACCTTTTAGAATATGATCGTCCACGCGGTCGTGAAAATTGGGAAAAAAGAAAGATGGCGCGGCATAGTGCTGCCAGGTGCAAGTCGCAAATGTCAGTTTATGTAACTTCGAATTTTCGAATTATTGACATTTACCGCAGGGATGCGTTCAGTATAATGCTAATCTATTTCAGACAAAATGTAAATCTGCAAATGCAGATTTTTATATCTATTACGTCTTATAGGCTAGACAGACAACAACTTTAATGCAAATTAAAAACGTAATAATGCGAATCTTCTTATTGCATAAATTTAGGCAACTTTTAAATTCATTTGACGTAATATTGTCATAGTCAATGTCTATACAATAAATATTTAAAAGTTGCCTAAAATTATGCAATAAAAAGATTTCCATTATACCGTTTTTAATTTGCATGAAAGTTGACGTCTGTCTGAAATTCAGATTTAGTTGACGTTTAATGCATGATGAATAAGGTGAGACGAGAGCTTGTATTTATTTAAAAATTTTATCACATACTCATTCAAACCGCGGAAACCTTCGTACTTTTCCGCAGCTTATGTCAAAGTAACACAACTTTGTATGAAGAACTATTTCCACCATTTTTGCATCGATTGAGTAGTTTAAAAAATGTGCTGAAGTTTCATAAGTGCGAACAACTGCTTTTTATTGATTTTCAGTAAACATTTGATTTTGTTTTGATGCAAAAATTATAATATCATGAAAAGTATTGAAAGCACAAATATTTTAAATTATAAATCAACTGTTAATTTATACACTTTACACAATCAGTATTATGGGGTGCTTATCCAGTTTGTAGAAAGATCCAACATGCCAAATTTTTTGCAGGTGGCAAGTTGAATTCAGAAAATTCCGGGCAAATTATGATTTTTTTTTTGACGCATGTAAAATGCAAGCAAATAAAAAATTTATAATTGGGCGACACATTCAAACCGCGGAAAATGACGCATTTCGTACTTTTCCACAAATTAAATGAGCACCCATTGCGTATAAGCTTATAAATAAACAGCTGAATCAGAATTAAAATTTGTTTGTGAACCTTGATAAGTTCTAATTGTTTATGTATTCTATCGTTTTTCGTTAGCATTTTTCTAACTGCCGCACATTTTGTAGACTACTCAATCAATGCGGGAACTGCGGAAATAATTCTACATACAAAGTTTTGTCACTTTGACATAAGTTGCGGAAAAGTACGAAGTGCAGAGTTTTCCGCGGTTTGAATGAGTAGCCCTAATAAAAGGCAAATAAAAGATTATATAAAAAAATTTAGTAATTTCAATATAAGTGAAAGAGTGAAAATAGTGTTGTGATTTGATTAACTTTATTTTTGAAAATAATACAAACGCTTTTCGTGTTGAAAAATTGCATATATATTAAGAGCTTTATCTAGGATATCGTTAAGAACGATAAGGAAGAGAGATGGTGATAGCAAACAGCCCTGCCGGATGTCAGAAATACTGGTGATCTCAAACAAACCATATACACCAAACAGTTAAATTTCCATAATATCAACTCCCGGTTGAACTTTACCCCGAAAAGTAGTTTTCTGGCAACACCAATATTTTAAACCGTCTGTCAAAAATTTCCTAATCAGCTGTTGACATTTTGGCTTACAAATAAAAAAGTTGCACTATTCTCGAACAAATTTAAAAAAAAGTATTACGCTTGATTTGACAAATTAAAATATTAAAATAAAATGGAACAATTCAAAGGACTGCAGAAGACTTTGTACATTTGGACACAAAGTGAAAACTTAGAGAAAACTATTGAACAACTAAAGACATCCACAGGTGGCGAAGTAGTTCTTGAAAATGTAAATCGCTTGTCCTTTGGTAAGAAGAAAATTGTAATATGAGTCAGCAGATTTTATAATGCAGCTATCTATTTATATCTCTATACATGTAGCTTCTTACCCCAATGCGAGCTTTGATCTTATTGTGGTTGAAAACGCACAACTTACAGATGCATTTGATAAACTTCTACAACTCTTGAAACCAAATGGAAAATTGCATTTGCTCACATTTGTGGGTACAGCAGAAAGCCTTTGTCAGGAAGTAAAATTGTCCGGCTTTATTAATGCTAATGTAGTCGATGAAACCTTGACTTGTCAAAAACCTGGTTATGAGACTGGATCAGCGGTGAAATTGTCGTTTGCTAAAAAGGATAATACAGCAAAGGCAGCGGTGTGGAAAGTGATTGCAGATGAGGACGAAGAATTAATTGATGAAGATGAGTTATTAGATGAGGAGGATAAAAAAATACCTGATCCAGAAACATTAAGAGGTATTAGTTTTTTGATATTGAGGCTTATTATGAATGGACTTACTAGAGAATTTTTTCTCCGACTACTTTGAAGTCTTCATTACAGTCAGAGAAAACAATTCGTGATATGGCCCAAAATACAATTACTATTCCTATTAATCGGTAGATTATCTTCTATTTAATAGATTGGGTTAAGTATATTTGGGCATGTTAGACTTTTACAAATAGACACAGACGAAATTTTTTGATTTTTGACAATGAACAAACTCAAGTTAGGAAGATCTTAACCAGTAAAACTAAAATTCAATTTCCCAATTAAAGTTATAGGCGGGGAGCCGGTGACAGTAAAACTGCACTTACACGGATTTTAAATTTTTTTGTATCAATCGATAGTGTATAGTCATAGGTACAATTTAAGCCTGGTGTGCCAGGAATTATCGTGGCACTAGTATTTTTTAGCAATTTTTGAAATTTGCATTTGAAGAAGCATGTTCAACCTTTTCTTAAATTAAAAAAAAAATTCCAACAAAATGGCATTTTATAAATTGAAATCCGTAAGAGTGCGTGTGCCAACTGATATCCTGGCACAAAGGTCTGGTACACCGATTTAAAGAAAATAAATGCAAAGAAAAATTTTTTTTTTTTAATTTCCTATTTTTTAACTCAACTTTGAAAATACTTCAGTGTGAATGATTAAAACTTGACCAAAATACTTGTCATACCAGTTTATGATATAGCTCCAACCCTCAGAAATAATGGGGATGGTGCCACGTCATTTTAAAATTATTATAACTGATTAAAGAAATATCATACAAGCCCAATTCGCACCATCTCATACACCGAACTACACTAAAAATGCAGTCAAAGGCCTACAAAAAACGGGATCAAGCTACTTAAATAAGGATGGATTGGTCATACTTTCAGAAACCACACAGCGAAGTCTGTCGACAGGCCTTTGAGTGGAGTGCACAAGGCAGTAGAGGACGTGGTAGACCGAGAGCCACCTGGAAAAGGTAGCTGGATAACAAGAATAGAGAAAGTCATCGCAAATGATCGTGACGGATGGGGACGTTTTAGTTTGGCCATATCCTCATCCTAGGAGTTACAGGAGAATACAGACATTTACTGTGGTACTAATAGGTTAGTATTTTGATAAATTTTTGAGCTTTTAAACCGCAATACTTTGAAAGTAGAGCTAAAAACGAGCAAATTAAAAAAAAACAAATTTCTTTGCATTTATTTTCTTTAAATCGGTGTGCCAGACCTTTGTGCCAGGATATCAGTACTGCCGTCCTAAGAAAGAATGCCGTAACTCCAATAATTTTTTATTTTTGTAAAAAGAGTTTTTGTGTTTATGTTTATGTGTACGGCTGGGAGAAACGACAAAAGTCGTAGTTGTTTTTATAGGGAAAATGAAGGTATAATGCAACCTGTTCTTGTGAGTTGACGGACTGAACTGAGATGACCCAAAAAACGACGTAAACTCATTTTTTTGGAAAATTGGAGTTACGGCATTCTTGCTTAGGACGGCAGAGTAGCACACCAAACTTTTCTCAAATTAAAAAAAATTTAAACAAAATGGCATTTTTTAAATTGAAATCCGTAAGAGTGCAAAATGCTTCTGCAAATGCAAATTTCAAAAATTGCTAAAAAATACTAGTGCCAGGATAGTTCCTGGCACACCAGGCATACACTATCGATTGAAACAAACATTTTGAAAATCCGTGTAAGTGCAGTTTTACTGTCACCGTCTCCCGGACTATTATAAAGTTTGAATTTTGCACAGATATTTTGACAATCTAAAAATTTTCTAAAAACTCATAAATTTCTTATATTCAGACTCATCGTTTAAATTTGGGGAAATAATGATTAAAAAATTTAAAAAAATTTCAAAACTTGTCTCTCTTTCAACGACTTTCAGCGGGTAGTAGAAATTTGCATCAAGTATAGAAATAACACATTCGGATTTTACATACGATTTTAAATTTGCTTTCATCGGAATCTAAAATAAAGTATTAGGAAGGTCACTTTAATTATGTAAATTTTTATCTAAAATTTACAAATTTCAGTCTTCCGAAAATTATTAGAGAAAGTATATGGCCAAAAAGAAACATTTGCATCGCACGTGATCTTTTGTGACAAATTTTATTTCCTTCCGCGATTTTTCTAGGATTTCGTTCTCTAACAAACTTCCAGCTGTAGATTTCACTAAAGAGACAAATATATTTACTAGCTTGATCTTGCTTGCTATGGGAATTTGGTTGCATTTTAGGTTCAAGTTGGAGTTTGAGTTTTTTTTTTATGGCTGCAAATCTTTAGTATGCGTAAGCATGGCATTTTTTTTGTTGCTAATATCATGATAAAATCGACAAAAATTTTAGTTTCATAGGATTTATTTGGATACTTTACAGCTGTGTTCTTCAACCAGTGGTCCTCGTATAGGTGCCAGTCCGCCGCATTTTGTTGCCAGTCCGCGAAAGATTCAAAAATGTTTAAATAAGTATTAAGAACACGACAGTGCCTAGTCAACATTTCAAACAGGTGGCCTCTGGATTGTATGTATGTATTCTCCTTTAACTCCTAGGAGGAGCATAGGGCCAATATGAAATCTCTCCATTTGTCACGATCCCTTGCGATGACTTTGATCTCTTGCCACGATTTTCCCGATTCTTGGATTTCCTTTTCCAACGACCTTTTCCAGTTGGTTTTGGATCTACCACGTCCTCTACTGCCTTGTGGATTCCTGGCGACAAACTTCGCTGTGTGGTTTCCGGAGAGTGTGACCAATCCATCCCCATTTGCGCAGCTTGATCTCGTTTGCTATAGCCTTCTGTTTGCATTTTTGATGTAGCTCGGTATTTGATATAGTGCGAGGCCACCAAACCTTTAGTATACGCCTTAAGCATTTGTTGACGAATACTTGCAGCTTGTTCGTAAGTTGTTCAGTAACAAGCCATGTTTCGCACCCATATAATAAAACCGATTTCACATTCGAATCAAAAATGCGCACTCTCGTTTTGGTGGATATAACGGATGAAGACCATATTTTGTTCAGTTGAGCAAACGCGCCTTTTGCTTTTGCTATTCTTGAGTTGATATCCTCTTTTGCTCCACCATCCATGGAGATAATGCTGCCTAAATACGTGAAGCTATCGACGTTTCCGATGTCATCACTGCCAGCTTTAAACGTGATGTCATTGCTTGCGTTTAGCTTCATGCTTTTAGTCTTGGATACGTTGATTTTTAGGCCGGCCTTTTGTGATTCCAAGACAAGGTCTTCAATTTTGCTTTGCATATCTGAATGTTTGGACGATAAGAGGCAGATGTCGTCAGCGTAGTCGAGATCTTCCAGATGTTCGGTAAAGTTCCATTGAATACCCCTTTTGGCCTTATTAAGAGCTTTATCTAGGATATCATCAAGAACGATAAGGAAGAGTGATGGTGATAGTAAACACCCCTGCCGTACGCCTGAATTAGTGGTGAATGTCGGTGACTACAACCCGTTGTGTAACACACTGCATTTAAAGCCTTCATATTGTGCACGTACTAAGTTAATGGCCTTTGCGGCAATACCTCTTCGTTGCAGTGACGCCCAGATGTTTTCTCGGGAGACACTGTCGAAGGCAGTGCTATAGTCAACGAAGACAAGTTGAAGTGCAGCACGCCACTCGCATGATTGTTCGACAATTATTCTGAGCGTGTTGATTTGATCCACGCATGATCTGTTTCGCCGGAATCCGGCTTGCTGCTTTCGAATGGCCGAATCAAGTTTTTCGCTTACCCTGCTCAGAAGCACTTTCGTCAGTACTTTTGATGGTACTGAGAGCAAGGTGATGCCTCTATAGTTTCGGCACTCGCTTAAGTCACCTTTTTTCGGCAATTTGACTAACATGCCATGTAGCCAATCTTCTGGCAAACGCTCTTCACTCCAGATTTTGTTGAGCAGAGGATAGAGAATTTTAGCTGATGTTATGGGGCATGCTTTTAGCAGTTCAGCTGTTATTTGATCTATACCGGCGGCCTTGTTGTTTTTCATGCTTTGGATAGCTTTCATAATTTCATCAATTGTAGGCGGCGGTGTTTGCCTCTGGATTAGTAATCTGTTTTTTTTTTTTTGGAAGATGCCAGTTCATGCGAACTTGATCTTCATGACAGTCGAATTGTCGTCTGAAGTTACTCTTGTGTCCAGATATAAAATGCAATCATTGTCTCAATTCTGGATATCTCTAGATGAAGAATATCTATCGCTTTGTTAAAAAGCTATCAAATTGCTGGTTGTAAGGGTCCCCCTTAAATGTCAGAACTTAAAATTCTTAAAACTTTTTTTTCTTGTTTTTTCCGTGATTCCAAAAAAATTACTTTATCATATCTCTAAAAGGCACTTCAGACTATCTGAGAAGTCATTTAATATTTTATTTTTCAAACAACAATTAAAAATTTGAAAACTCCTATGACTTCTCTTTTCAAATAGATTCAAATCTAATGCCAAAATAACTCATATGAGTTTTCTTCTGATAAATCACTTGTGTAATAAATTTACATTCACACTATCAGAGTTGCCATATTTGACAACTTATAAGAGTTTCTGTATGACTTCTCAGATAGTCTGAAGCGGCTTTAACAAAATTCAACGGACATGGATTAGATTTGGTATATGTATTAAGAGTAACGGGACAAGTAATGTCCAAGGGAAAAATGGGGGGTCATTCCTATTGGAAAAGTATCAAGGTGTATTTTGATAAGAAAGAGTGTGGCTATTCGGTGCCATTAAAAAAAGAGAGAGTTTCACCTTTTCCTGTAGCTGCGCCAAAGGCCTGAAGACAGTGTTTTCTTCAAGCAAGGATATCTCGAATTCCTGCTGGTATATTGATAAACCTTACGGCGTAGATGAGATTTGGTGCATATATAAATTAGATCGAAACAATTAAAATATCCCATGCAAGCAAAATTTACGTAATTGTGCAGTGCAAGCGTTATTTGAGGTAATGAAACCGCGCAGATATTAGGAATAGTTTGTGAAAGATGAACTTGGAAAAAGGTGAAGTGTAGGGTATTTCTTTTTTGGGCCGGGCAAAGTTAACACCCTTACTAGTTTTTGTTGAAAACACAGGGCTGGGTCAAAATTACAGGACAAATTTTGACTAATACTCACTTCAGGTACAGTTTTTTTTTTAAAAAAGGACGTATTCTTCCGCAAGACAGCCACCACCAAAAGAATAACTGTGTACGCAGAAACTCTCGCGAATGCTCCAAGAGATAAATTGAACCATTGTTTTGGGAGCAGTATCATAAAAAGCGAAATTTTCGTTACTTTTCATCGATCAAGGTGTCACAATTGATACAAACTACGTTTTACAAGGCAATCTTCTTCCCCATGTCAGGATATTATACGAAAACGAGTATTTTATTTTCCAACAAGACTCAGCACCTTACCATCATCATGTTATGGTAACAATTTTTCCTGATTTTATCTCTGTCGAAGAAAAGCCAGCACCTTCACCGGATCGCAATCATTTGGATATCATACCCGTATATTAACAATTGATGAGTACAAGCCGCGTTCGACAAAGATTTGGGACGAAATAGTTTTTCGTTTTTCGAACCTTTACGGGTAGCAAGGATAGAAAAGGGTTAAAAATTTTAAAATAATTTGAAATAAAAAAAATAAATTTCGTTGGTGACTTTGATTTCAATAACACTTTGTTTAAGTGACTGTTACAATGCGACACAATGTATGTTATGCTTGGGATCAAAACTATTCTAAAAAAACTTTTATATTCTACCTTAGTTTGTGGCACAACTGGAAAAAGAAAGGCTTGTAAAGATTGCTCATGTGGCCTGGCAGAAGAGCTTGAAGCTGAGAAAAAAGGCAAACAACCAGTTGAGACACAAAATGCTAAATCTAGTTGTGGCAGCGTAAGTAAAAATTTACCATGGGTATTCATGAAATGTTACATGTATGAGCATTTCTATCATTTTCCAACCTTTACTTCATATATTTCAACGTAATTATAGAACCACTTTCAACTATCATAAATACGGTACACTGTCCGTTAAAATCTTATAAAACTAAATTTGTACTATCTGCAAACTCTCACAAGACAGTTTACATATCAATATTTTTCTTAGTTGAAAAAACATTTTGTGAATACCCTTACTAAATACTCATACATATTTGTATTTACATATTTCACTAATTCATGATATATTTGCAGTGCTACTTAGGCGACGCTTTCCGTTGCTCTACATGTCCATATTTGGGAATGCCTGCTTTTAAGCCCGGCGAAAAAGTTGCACTCAGTGGAAACTTATTAAAGTCTGATATTTAGTACAAGTAACAACAATGATGATCCATAAATTCCGATAGAAAGACATTCAAAAAATAAAAAAATAATTAAAAAAAACTTTAACTTTTATTAAAAACTGTATTTTGAACTGTGAATATTTCTTAAAATTAAATACACAAGAAAATTTTTACAACACTAATCAGCTGCTTTTTCGCACGCATTATTCCTTTTTAAAGGTCACATGGTGTACCCTTTATTAAATCACGATTTCTGCCCATCAATATACGGTAATTAACTGCAGCTGGATCTAATTCCTTGTACAAATATGTAGGCATTTTATCAGAAAGCACCCATACCGTACCATCTCTGTCGATTTTCAAATCATTGGGAAAAACGAGTGTATGCGAATCGGAATCGATTAAACCTTGTGAATCTGTATTATATGGACGTTTGATATTCCAACAAGCGATAGCATCTTTATTAACTTGTGTATAGAAGATAACGCCAGTTTCCATATCAAAAACTTCAGCGGTAGATTGTCCATTCATGCCACGATCACCGACAAGTTTAAAATCATAATATGCTTCAGGGCCAGTAACATGTGTTTGATTTTGCAGCACACGATTTGATACCTTAAACTCTTTGGTAGAAGCTAAAGCGTGGAAATAAATATCACGTGTGTGGTCAGGTAACATTGGACCAACAGCCATGCCGAAGACACCATCAGTCCACTGGAAGTTAACGCCGCCAACATTAAAGTCACCGTGCAATGGCTCAAAGTGGAAGAAATTATGTTTAACACGCCATGAACGATTTTCGCGGAATGAGTAGACAATGACACCGTAGGCGCCCAGATCGGGAACATAAGCGAAGGCGTTATTGCACTCGGCACGTTCAGAGTCGACAATCTAAATAATGAATAAAAGAAAAATGAAAAACAAAAAGGAAACACCGGTTTTAGTTTGTAAGTGATAAGTGATAAGGAATCAAGGCTGTCTGAAAATTATGTACATGTTGTGCGATGAAGATAAAATTGCCCGCGAATAGACACCGACAGTAAAGCGTATAAAATTATGAATCGCTGCTGGATAAAATCTTTTAAAAGCGATTAGTGGATCAAACTGAAGTATGAAATGAAAATGATTATGGATTGAGATTTTTTGGTTTGAAATGTATTTGTTTATTAAAGCTGAGCTTTGCAGAGTTTCGAGGATTTAATTTAAAATCGCATCGCTTTGAAACTTATATTTAGTGTTCATTATAATTATGTTAGAATAACATACTTAATTCGATGAGCAATAGATTAATTCAAATAGATATATGAAGTTCTACAAAAAGCGAAAACCTAAGTAATTGAGCTTCTCTGTACCTAATTATAGGTATATAAATTAATGACTCATTGAATTACGTTATGATAGTGTGACATAAAAATAATTACAAAATATTCAAATGAGGCCATATTTCATTAATCTATCATTTTGATCTTAATATTTCACGTTTAGGAGGTTGAATAAGCGGTTAGTTTTGTTTGAAAACTCAAATCATAATGGTCTACGCTTTACTCATTAGTTAATATGTGACAATATGGAAAGTTGATCTCTGATCAAAAGCAAAGTAGGTTCTATCCTTATTAAATAATAAAATAAAATCATATTCGCATGCAGGCGATTGCCTAGTTATACAAAAACCGGGTTAGTTTGCCATATACAGAGCTTTTTTGATTTGTATGAGAAATTATAAAAGGTGTTAACGATAAGGTTGCGAAGCTTCTGGGAGGTGATAAAGGAGTCCTAGACTAACAAAAAATTACTTATGGGGGGTCTAAAATGTATTCCTGAGGAGTAACTGGGGGAAAAACTTGTTTTCTGACTTGTTTTAGAAAAAAAAATTTTCTTGGATCACCCTAACGTACTAGAGAAAAAAGTTTTATACGAAAGATTTAGCTTGCTGCATGAGCCTTCGAAGAGTGTATTTGGTTTATAGGGTTTAAAAGGATTTTGCAAAGTTGTGGACCTTTAAAGTTGACATTTAAATTTTTTGTTCCTACTTTTTAAATTTGGGACATTTTTGTAAGAAAAAAGTCCTATTAATATACTCTTTTATAATTTTCTTTTAAGAATCCTCGTTAAATTTCACTTAATTCGGTTATAAATTTTCAAAACCAATTTTTTGATTTGAGGTCAGAAAAAAATACTTCTCAAGAACAAACCATTTGAAAACTCCGCTAGAAAAAGGGCAGCGAAAAGCATAAAAGTACTTTTTTCTAATTTCAAATCAAAAAATTCGTATGACAAATGTGCTACCGAATTAAAGGAGATTTCATGAGGATTCCGTAAAAAATTATTAAAAGGTATGTTAATATGATCTTTTTCATCCTAAAATGGCCCAAAGTCAAAAAATAGGAAAAACAAAAATTTAAAATATCAACTTTAAAGATCCAGCGCCTTGCGAAATCCTTTTAAACCCTATAAATGCACTCTGAGAAAGCTCATACAATTAGCTAAAAGTTTAATACAAAGTTTTCACTAAAACGTTAGGGTGACTCAAGAATTTTTTTTTTTTTGTAAAACAAGTCAGAAATTGTAGTTTTTCCCTAGTCTAGGCCTCTTCTATCACCTCCGTAACCTTATCGTTTACACCCTATATAGTTAATTGTTAACCAAATAAACTGTTAGTATTGGAATGCTTTTTTAACCATTTGCAACCCTGAATTTTAAAAGCTTTATGAAGAAGCTCATCACATGTATGTATAGTAACATGAAAATAAAAATAAAACAAAACTAACAAAATAAAGCTAAAAAAAAGTTGCAATTTCAATAACTTGAAAAATTAATTTACAGGCGTATCAAATTAATTCAAAATAAATATACAGGAACATGAACATGGCTCAAAAAACTTAAAAAGCGTTTTTCCCTAAACAACAAAAATGTAGATGTTGTGGTTTTAACCAGACGATATGTAAGTGAAAATATTTTTTCAACCCAGGCACACAATAGATAAATTAACAAAAAATCCCGAAAATAACTATGGGATCCATTTTCTTTAAATTTATTAACTACCAAAAATGTGAGTGAAAATGGATTAAAAAACTCTTAGTTCGCCGACCACCATTATTTGTTCTCCCCCCAATGTATTACCCAATTTTTCACAAAATGTCAATGTATGTATTTCTAGAATGGTAGGAAAAAAAAAAAAAATTGGAATTTTAAGAAAATGATGGAGGATAGTCCAAATCAGTACTAAGTACTTATAAGAAAAAATTTTGAAAAATCGCGGATGCAAAAGACAAATGGTGTTCGCTTTGGCATGGAATGGCTCATATATAAGTGTACAGTGCTGTCGTTTATAACTGATTTCCGATGAGTTGTATATCTTAACGAATGATTAAGCAAATAATGAATAGTAAGCAAGCGAGCAAACAAAAAAAAGCTGAAAGTAATAAAAGCTATCCAAACACATTAATCACTTACAATATTCGCAAAGAATGTATCCTCCTTAGTTTGTTCCTTGGGTATTGAAAAACGACGTACCAATTGATTTGTCTTTAAA
Organism: Calliopum simillimum; assembly: GCA_951812925.1. Lineage (NCBI taxonomy): Eukaryota > Metazoa > Arthropoda > Insecta > Diptera > Lauxaniidae > Calliopum > Calliopum simillimum. The sequence continues at coordinate 90,200,188 of OX638369.1, read as the reverse complement.
TCAAAAATTACAATAGAATTCGGCGCAATTTGCTTAGGGTTACCTAAGATATCAGCTAAGCCAGTGTCAAGTACCCACAAACGATCACACTGATCAACTTGTATGCGGAAGGTAGAAATAATCGTTGAATCATCCTTAAGTTGTGTATCAACAGCAGTTGCCTTTTCCGCATCTAAACGACCACCGGATGGTGTTTTATTCGCCTGTGGCTGTACATCAATTGGTAAAGTATTTGCCTCCCAACTTGGATATGGACGTAATTTTGGTGATTTTTCTGTTGATGTGAGATCGATGTAATTCAATGAGGCAGCGACACCGGCTTTCCATCTGTTAAAAATATACAAAATGATATTTATATTTGAAATCACGAATAAATAAATTTACATACATATATGTGAGTATATATGAATGTAGTTATTACATTTATTTGTATGTATGTATGTTTGTTTATTTTGAACAGCTGGCGATAGCACAGCAATTAATCGTGAAGACAAGACCAGTTTTTAATAATAAATGGGAAATATATGCTAATTTTTAACTTGAATTCAAAGATTATCATCACATGTTTTCTTTATAGTCTGTTCTAGGAATACCTACTTATAGATTTTGTTGTAAATTTCTAGGTAACAAATTATTATTTTTTAAATGGCTTCAAATTTAATTGTATTATTTAAATGATTTGTGAGATTGAGATAACAAAAAAATGACATTTTGATCTTTGAGTTCATATATTCGTGAGATGCATGTAGTTTCACAGTAAAACAGGAAAACCCAAAATATAATATTTTCTTTTTAATTACTTTCGTAGAGACTTTAAAATTCAAAAAGGAAAAACAGCACAGTTTGAGCTCAATTTTTCAATAGTTCTACTTTCGTTTTAGGGCTTTTTTTAATGCTTATTAATGTCTTCATAGGGCTTAAAGACGAAAGAGTTATTTTACCCAGAACTAATGGAGCATTGAGCTCAAACATATTTTGTTTAAGTCGACTTAAACTGTTTTTCCTTATGCCACGTTTTGTTTAGTAATTTTCATGTTCAAAATTAAAGTTTTGTTTTCACCATAAGCTGTAGACTCAAATGTGTCTATTGTCCCGCGGCCCAATTTTGCCAAAGTTTAATATCAAAGATTATATTTTACAAAATATGAAAATGAACATGGTAGTAAAATTATAGTTGTTATTGGGTCTATAACTTAATTCGTGCGGTTTGCTAAGAGATGGCGTTACTTGATTACACAGGACCACAAAAAAAAAAAAAGTACTGTAGCAGAAAGTTTAGGTACCATACGGTATGGTTTTCAATGTGCTAAAAACGAATCCGAGGTCAGAATTTTGCCATCACCCTCAGATTTTGAGATATCCTTTCTTGAAGTTGCAGGAAGCTCAGTTTTCAGGCTTATGGCGCAGTTCCAGGAAACGATGTAGTTCCATATTTTCAATGGAATCGAATAGCCATAATCTTCCTTAAAAAACTATACATTCAAATTTTTTCGATTGGACTTTTACTTCCCGAGATATCACCGTTTGAAGTAAACGTATCTCAACCCCCATACAAAGCACTATTTGTAGCGTAAAATCCATTTAACATATAAAAACGATAACCCTTTACTTCAAAGCTAGATAACTCTGAAAGTATGAGTCCAATCGGAAAAGTTTGAAGGCATAAGTAGTTTTATAAGGAAGATTGTGGCTATTCGATGTCATTGAAAAAATGGAACTACCACATTTCCTGGAACTGCACCATAAGCCTGAAAACAGCACTTTCTGCAACTTTAAGCAAGGATACCTCAAAATCTGAGGGCGATGGCTAAATTCTGACCTCGGATTCGTTTTTAGCACATTGAAAACCATACATAGCACATTCAACGCTCGGCCACATGTTGGAAGACCGGTTAAAAACTGTTTGGAAAATATTGGATGGGAAGTTTTGGCTCACTCGCCTTATAGCCCGGACCTTGCCCCGTCCGACTATCATTTATTTCAGTCTGTTATGTTTTCGAAGTTAATTTTGAAAACCTTTTTCTGGACAAATTTGTTCTTTATCGCTTAAGGCTGTGTTTATGATCGAGCGTATTCGCATCGACAAGAATCGCTCTATAGCAAATAGGGTTTTTCGCCAGCGAAATCGCAAGCGATTGAATGCTTATCTTATACATTATACATTGGAAATTCCACGATTACCACCAAAAAACTGAAAGAAGGTGTCAAAAAAATGAGCTGTTTTGCACAATCTCGTGGCTTGATCCGGTTTTTGTTTCATTACGATTTCAAAAATGCTCGAAATGCGTCAAATATCCCGAACTTAAAACCAACTATTTGTTGTTTTTTAAGCTAAAATAACTACAAAAAACGTATTTTCGAAATACTACTGTAAAACTCTAAAATCACGCAAGGAACAATTTTCCAGAACATCTTAACCCGTTATATCCTATTTTAGCATAACAGCGCAAAAGTAAAAATTGCTCTCACTATAACTCTGTAACAGTACTGTTTACTGTTACGAAATTTGAAAGAAAGATCCGTATGGACACAAATGACTAATTTCTATCTAAAAACGAAAGTCAAAAATCGTGTCGGTCTTTTTGGTGGCTCAAAAAAAAAAAAAAAAAAAAAAAAATTAAAGTCAAAAATGCAAACTGTTTTTGCTCAAAAACGGGAAAAAATTTAAGATTTCGAAACTTTAATTATCAAAATTACACATTATTTGCGGATATTCAAATTAGTTGCATCTAATAAATAAAATTTGTTGTAGCAATTAATCCCATATCTGACAGAAATTGAAATAAATCAAAAGCTGTCAACAGCTGTTTGCATAAAAACGCACAATCGCACTTAGGCCACTCGAAGCATTTAATTAACGCTTTGTTCAGACAGTAAAAACTAAATGTGGCAAAAACAACTAGTCCGCATTACAGCAAATAATCCAATTAATTCTAATTAAGCCATAAAAAGTCGACGAAAGCTTAGAATTTTAATTAAAAATCAAAATGCACTTGGTAACTTGTGATGGTGAAACTTTTGGTTTATGTCATAAAATGTGCTCACTACATAGCACTGCCTGTTTCAAAGGTTAACAACATTTTTATGTTTTCAACCGCAACAAACAATTAAAGCGAGTAATACATCATCTGTTGTTGGTGATAAACATAACACATTTACATAGTTCCAAATTAAGGAATAACTTTATGAATTTGTTTTTGAAATTATAATAATTATTTGAGAAATTTCGATTTGATTGATTTTTTTCCCCCCACCAAAACTTGTGTTTGTGGGTCATTTGTTAACATACGTATATTAAAAGTTTGGTGGCCTATTCCCGTCTCTAATGCCGACTCTTTTTTACTTTTACTTTTTGGAGGTTGTTACAGAAAGAAATCCAAAGAAACGGGAAATTCTTAGAGAGAGATCAAAGCTACCCCAATCCCAGATGATTCAGTTTGCAATTAAAGGAAGAGTACATTTGATTTAACCTTAACGCAATAATAGATCTGTTGTAGTTTTGACCAACTAAAGCGTTAATTAAAAGCCTAAAATGATTGTAAGCAATTTTGTTCCTTTATTTTTGTACAGCAAATCAAGTTTAAACTTGATTTTTAGCTATCAATTATTCGATAATGATAATAATCAACAATTGCTTGTTATGTAAGCAAGTGTTTTTAAGTGTCACGTTGAGCAAGACATGCTTAAAAAAACCCCTTGAGGCAATTAATATTAAAGCTGGTTTTTTCACTTAAGTACTTCTTGATAAAATCAGCTTTATGATGTCTTTTTTAAAATATAAAATAAAATAAAAAAAAAAAAAAAAAAAAAAATTAAGAAAATTCTTCTGTTGGCTTAAAAGATCATTCATTATTCAAATGTTAACTATAGGCCATAGGCATATTTGTGATGTTTCTGTTACACTGTGCTACAAATATTTAATTTTGAAATTTTTTGATTATTATTTAAACGTCTCTTAATCTGTAAGAAGATGGCAAAATATGATATGAATATATCAAGAGGTGTAATTTAAACTTTAATATGATGGGAAAGATCTTATAAAATCTGTTATATCATATTCTGTCATACCTTCTATCTCGAGAAACCAAATATACAATTTATAGATGAAGAACAAACCCATTACGAACAAAATCGGATATATCCAGGTATGTTCTGAAATCCGATTCACTTCGGAATCGGAATGAAAGCAATTTTCAAGAGCTCCGCATTTCGATTATGAAGATCAAATCAGATTTATGTTTCGGTAAATCGAAAAAAAAACATTAGCAAATTTTATTTGTTGAAAGACAAATCCGATTTAATCTTATTTGTTCGAATGCAGAGCTCTTGAAAATTGCTCTCATTCCGATTCTGAAGTAAATCGGATTTCAGAACATGCCTGATCATGTTTTGCTTTCTTTGCATAGAAGTTGTACCTCAGACCAAAAGATATTTATTCAGCTTATTTGATTAATCTTATATATTCACAAAACATTATTTGCGTTGTTTCTAAGTCCTCTTAATAGAATCTACAGGAATTGTCGTTGAGCAGACATATTTTCTTTAAATGGTAATGGTACAGTGTCCTGAAATTACTTCTGTTTAGATTTTAAAATATTTTCTACTGAGGTTCAGCTTCCGACATAACATGAAGTTTTCTCCTTTGCCCGAATGAAGTTGTTTCTAAGCTATTGTTCACTACGCAGAAGGGTTCTGGTCCTATTTTAATATTGAGTGCACCCCTTTTGTCATTTTATTGGACTATAGAAGAACTCCAGTGTAGCACAGTGTTCGCAATTAGCTGTTTTTTTTTTTTTGTTCAGTAATTGATTTTTTTTTTTTTCACCAAATTTACTTTGAATCGAGCGAAGTCATAACCTTGTAATATTTATTCATAAAAAAATTCTAATTTTTCTTAAACACAAACAATAGATTTTTTCTTACAAAAAAATTTGGTTTTCATATCCAAAAAATCAACAAAAAGAAGTTAAGAACAATATGTTAAGTCGCACATCATTCACACATGATCACTTCAGATTTTATGTTTGATAAATTATTGCTAGATTTTTTTAATTAATTAGGTACTTTATTTTTTTGAAGCAAACGTTTTTTTGTAACTTAATTTGCTCACGAGTTATTTTGAAATAGATATGTGGTATAAGAATATTTTTTTTTTTAAAACTAAAAACAAGAATATTTTTTTTTGAATTATATCGTATATGCTAAAAGTCAATTATATTCGATATTACTTGATAATATATACAAGGAAAATCATTTCGGGAACGCGTCCAAAAGTGTGAAATTCAAATCAAACTACCAAAATTAAACATATCTCATAACCTATTAAGAGCATTTTTCATTAAAGAATTACATTTTGGGGACTTTATTTAGAAACACTTTGTTTTCGAATAGAAATATGCTAAAATATCTTCGGGTTAAAACTACAACTAGACATCTACATATACTGATGTTTTGAGTTAAGTATACAGAAACGTGGAGGAGAAACGGCTCTGTGCCCCAGTCTAGTCGGCTTTTTGAAATGTAGTCCTCATCTAATTTTATACACAGAATAAAAAACAGAAAACTGCAAAATCCCATACAAAAAACGAATTTAAAAAAATTTAAACAGCTTTTTTCTCAAAACATAAAAAATGTTGATGTCTAGTTGTAGTTTTAACCTGACGATATGTTGCCCGACAGCTTGTAAGTCAATTCAGGGAACGCAGTTGTAATTGGCCAAAAACAATTTAAAGTAAAAGCATCTGTCATGCGCTATTGCTCAGTGGAAAGAAAGGTGATTTAACCTACTGCCAGACTGCTTTTAAGCAAATAAGTTATTTTTTAATGGAAATTACTGTACAACTTAAAAACCGGAATTTGACGGTGGATGTCCGTACTAACAAATATCGTGAAAGCTTGAACTTTATATACATGTCATTTTGAAGGTACATTTTACAGCTGTCAAAATCAGTCAACAAAACAATTTTATCTTGTGTGCATCATTATTATTTTTCACGATGAATAACTTCAAAAATTCGAGAAAAAGACAGCATTTGCGGGAGGTTCTGTTGGGTCATTTTTTTGCAAAGAAAACTGCTGCGGAAAGTAATAGTTTGCTTGTAGAAGTTTATGGCGACGATGCTTTAGGAAAAACACAGTGTTTTGAATGGCTTAAACGCTTCAAAAGTGCCGATTTTGACTTCAAAGACAAAGAACGCCCAGGACAGCCAAAAAAGTATGAAGACGAAGAATTAGAGAAGCTACTCGATGAGGATTCGTGTCAAACACAAGACGAGCTTGCCAAATCGTTGGGAGTGACTCAGCAAGCCATTTCGAAACGTTTGAAAGCCGCCGGATACATTCAGAAGCAAGGTAATTGGGTCCCCTATGAGTTGAAGCCGAGAGACGTTGAACGGCGCTTCTGTATGTCTGAAATGCTGCTTGAGCGCCATAAAAACAAATCATTTTTGCATCGGATTGTGACTGGGGATGAAAAATGGATCCATTATGACAATCCCAAGCGCAAAAAGTCATACGTGAAACCCGGCCAACCAGCCAAATCAACCTCGAAGCCAAATATCCATGGCGCCAAGGTTATGCTGTGTATTTGGTGGGATCAGAAGGGGCCGTTATATTATGAATTGTTGAAATCGGGCCAGACAATCACAGGTGACCTGTACCAAACACAATTAATAAGTTTGAAGCGTGCCATCATCGAAAAACGCCCGGAAAATGCGACCAGACACGAAGCAATAATTTTTCGTCATGACAACGCTCGGCCGCATGTTGCAAGACCCGTGAAAAACTATTTGGAAAATAGTGGATGGGAAATTTTGCCTCACCCGCGTTATAGCCCAGACCTTGCACCATCAGACTACCATTTGTTCCGATCGATGCAGAATGCCCTATCAGGAATACGCTTCACTTAAGTTCAAGATATCGAAAATTGGATAGATTCATTTTTGGCCGCCAAGCCGGCGCAATTTTTTTGGGATGGAATTCATAAATTACCTGAAAGATGGGGAAATGTTGTAGCTTTCAATGGACAATACTTTGAATAAAATATATTGTAACATTTTTCCACAATAAAGCATCAAATTTCGCTAAAAAATTCCGGTTTTTAAGTTGTACACCCAATATTTTAATTCATAATTTATAGGGCGTCATTCCGGGAACGCTTATATTTTTTTGAAATGATGGAAAAATTCTTTTAAGGGTACAAAGTTAATGTACTACCATAAAATATTTTACATTTACCATATCTAACCACGACTCAAATTCAAACTGTAAGAATAAAGCGCGTTTTTAGTTGAAATCGTTACTTCGGGAACGGTGATTCTGGGAACGTTTATATGATATGATGAAATGTTCCTGAAGTGACGATGACTTACAGTTTTTCAATAACTATGTGCTGCTTTGCTCAAATGCACCTCAAGATTAAGATACTTGCATAATGAAGCAAAGCAATCAAATAATTTCATGTCAGTTGATCACATACTTATGTTATATTTCATGAATTGATCATATCCGGGAACGTTACTTAAATAAGGTTTAACCCATGCAATTTTAGATATTTTCCTGAAAAATACCGTAGTCACATTTAAATGCCTTAGTTCTATGCATGTGCTTACTATAAATTTCAATATAACAGTTATTAAAATAGTTTTATATCCTAAATTTCAAACCTTAAAAAGGAACTCTTTTTTTAGATTATCATGCTTTTCACTTCAAAAGGATATTAGCCGTGTTTCTTTTGACGCGTATATACAATTATGGATATTTTTAAATTGCGATAACTTATGAACAGTGAGTTGCACAATAAAACTCTAAGGAACTTTTTATGGAGAATCACGTTCTCTACAAAATCTTAACATTTTATTTTTAAAAAAATTTATCTCTTAGGAGTTATTCTATAAAAACTGCTTAAGCGCCGATAAACGGAAAAAAATCACTTTTTTTAAATAACTTACCTTAACTTTACTTCTAACTTAACTTCTAAATAATTGTTTTTTTTTACAAAAGAGAGCTTGTGGTTCTCAATGAAAAAGACCCTTGGACTTTTTATCGTACGACTCACCGTTCATAAGTTATCGCAATATGAAAATTACCACAATTGTATATACGCGTCAAAAGAAACACGGCTACTATTTGCATAACTTTTTTTAGTTTTTTATTTATTATTGATAAGTATGTACATTGCCATTATATTAAGCAAAAAAAAATCATACTTAAGTATTTTTTGGACATTTCATGAGCTTTTGAAAAACGTTTCCGAAATGACTCTTTTTAGTGCAAGCTCTGATAAAAATTAATATAATACAGAATGTAATGAATTCTGTGCTTGCTCCATTACAGTGTTGGCTAAACACAGATTACGCTACAATATAAGTTATTTGCCATGATAATTGCTAGTGATATATTTTGTCAAAAAATCAGTCTTAAAATATCCCACCTTGGCGATTTTGAGCCATATGTAGATATTTCACGCAAAAGTTTTAAAAATACAATGCATTAAGGTACATATCGAGCCCTAACCGCCAAAAAGATTTAACCAACTGGATTTGGATTTTTGTTTTTGAAAAAAAAAGGTATATCTTTTGTTGAAATTTCATAAAAGTACCTTTACTAGGTTATAGCGAATACATTTTTGACTATTACACTGCATGTTGAATAATTTGGAAAATATTGAAAGAGTCAAAAAATGTCGAAAATATCCGCTGGTGTATGCAAATATGTTATCGTGTCAAAAAATATTAAAATGATACATATGAACGGATAGAACATGCAAACAAAAATTTCTGTGTTAATTTAATTAGTAAAAAATGTCTGTCTAAAATTTCTATCTGAACTGGTTATTTTTACCGAAATTTTCAATAATAGAGATTTAAAATGACATCTCCATAAACTCATATACTTTTGTAGAAACATTATATAAAAGGGGATCTTTTCAAAAGAGAAAGTCTGAAATTTTATTAAACTAATTTATGCTAAACCAAACATCAATAATTAAACAAAAAAAGAAAAAAAAAAAAAAAAAACAAATTTTAATTAAACTGTTTAAATGCATTTTGGGTATAAAAATTATCCATAGTAGAATTAAAAGGTTGAGAAACTTCTATATGCGAACACTTAAAAAAAACTTGTTCTAAACGACAAGTGTTTATTTCCCCCTACACATAGATACTCAAGATGTGGAAGCGAAAATAGAATTGAGTAGGTAAAACACCAACAACAACAATAAAACCACACATACAAACATACATAGATACGAAAATGTTAATTACCTTGGCACCGTGACAAAGATTTTGTCATTCCAACGTTCAACGCCCAATGGCAAATTATTTTCTGGTATATAGTGACCCGTTCTTATGGCCTGTTGTTCAGCCTCACTGCTGGGCCAATCGAAGACCAATTGTTTCCATGAGAATTTCTCAACTAATTTGGCAGAGGCGATTTTTGGCCCAGAATTTAATGGTAAATCCAAGACAACTGCAAGGAGCGTAAACGAGAGCAAAGCGTAGATTTTCATCACGATTTTTTGTTTTTTGTTTTCGCTGGTGTAGCGCGAATCTAACGGTCTGCGTCTGCTGTATTGCTGGCTAAGACGAAACAATCAGCTTAATGAATGAATGCAATGAAATTTGATAAATGGTCCAAAATGTTGCAAAACCTTTTGTGGTCTTCTTTTGGTCACGATTTTGTGATTTGTTTAGAAAATCAGTTTACACTTTTTTTCGTTTTTTGTTGTTGATTTATTTACCGAATTTTCGTTTTACCGTTTTTTTTTTGATATTTTCTTTAATTTTTATTTTTCTTGGCTTAAAGAGCTGGCTGGTGTGTTACCAACAAATTTAAATTTAATTTTAATTTGTGGTCTGCGTTGTTGTTTCAACGTTGCGCGTAACCGTCGCACTGTGAAATATTGAAGCTCCGCTTGAGCTTTTAAGTTGCCGGTTTTTGTTGTTGATTTGAATGCATGGCGTGTGGTAGACGGTGATGTTTTTTTTTTTTTGTTGTTTGGTCTTCGTTTTTGAATTTTGTTAATTCTTTTGTTGCCGCAACATTTGGCTGTCATCATCATCATCAACATCAACATGTTGTCATGTTTGTATGGATTTTTGTTTTGTTTTTTATTTAATTTTTATTTTGCGGTTATCAATTTCAAATTGAGAATATTCTTTAGAAATATGAATTGCATGTGTAATCTTCGAATTGGGAAAAGGTTACCAAGTCAAGCATGAGAAAAATTAAATAGAAATTCCCATTTTACTTTTTTTGTTTAGGTATTTAAAATGAAAATTAGTTTAAAGATAGGTAGGTACTGCTTGCATTAGAGCCAAAAATTTTATACGGAAGGCGAATTAACGCTAAAAATTTGCATGAATTGGAAAAGCATAAATAATTCGAACAATATAAATAAAGTTTCACTTATGCAGAGTTTTGGACCAATAGGTTTTTATGCTATCTAGCGGCTAAAGTTTAAAAATCCACTTTTTTGTTAATCTTGAGAAATGTAGTTAGCGTTTGGTGTCAAAAAGCCAAAACATGATATTTTGCCCTAAATATGATCCCTTTTGTCATGACGCATTACATTTAAGTTTACAAGGCTTAACAAATATTTAGACGCCTGTGTTGTTTATATGAAATTTAAGGGCTTTGTATGTAACGCTTTGGTGCAAAATATACTGAACCAATTTAAACAATTTTTTATTAAAAAAATAAATTTGTTCCAACTAAGAAACCTACAGACTCTCGATTTAAATGAAAATATCCTGCTTGGGGCCGTCCATTAATTACGTAAGATGTTTTAAGAAATCGTAAGATTTTTCACTATCCCCCCTCTCGCTATACAATCTTACGTGAGAATTCTATTTTTCTAATTTTTTTTTAATAAATAACATAAAAAGTATTTCGAATGATATTAGAAAAAGAAACAATGAATTAACAGGAAATCCAGAGAAAAATACTAAGCCAGTTTTATCCAGTTTCGAGTTACTTGAAGTGCGGTCTAAAATTTTATAATCTTTAGTTTGAAGGAGTGATTTCCAAACTCAATATTAGCGTATCGTACGAAAAAGTGTTTACGCATAAAATGCTTAGAATCGTTCAAGGAATACGTGTGAATTTTTAAAGAATTTTTTGAGAGTTTTAAAAATTTTTTCAAAAAATTATATGGGTAAATAAAAAAAATTTAAATTGTCACAAAAAATTTGGAAAAAACTCACACATATTTCTTGAACGATTCTAAGCGTTTTATGCTTGATGCATTTTTTTCGTACGATGCCTCGTTTTTGAGGAAAAAAGCGTTTTTTCAGCTGCGGGCGTTCAACAGCCGAAAATTCTCATTTACCGACCGAATCTCATCTTAAGTGTTTTACCAATTCATGCATTTTACAGTCCAGTACAATTTTGCACCAGACATTTTTTTTTTTTAAAATTAATATTTTGTGAGTTATGGTCGAAAAACTAAAAAAGACCGAACATTTAACATCGAAATACCAACTATATTAAATTGTTTAACGAAGTATGTTAGGAAAAGTTACTTGTTAGACATTTCGCTAAAAATTTAGTAGAGTAAAATAACGGTTTCTGCAATAGTACAGGAGCTGTGATCGAAAACTGAAGGGTCTCTAACAAAAACTTTAGAGGTCGATAAAAATCGTTATGCAGCTTACTTTGCATAACCCATCGGGGACTTACTCAGCTATGGTAGGGTTATCGTCCTAGTATAGTCAAGTCTTGTCCCTATCAAATTTTTTTTTTAAATTTTTGCACTGTGTAATCAATAATTAAATTAATCTTGCGTAAGATATTGTGTAACTCCCGCCTACCCCATGTAAGAAATCGTAAGATTTTTCGTTACTCCCTCCCAACCCCTAAAAATCTTACGTAATTAATGGGAGGCCCCTTATTAGAATTAAGTTTTTGCAAAATCATGCACATCCTATGATTTCCACAATTTGTTCTTTTTATTGAAAGTTATATAATTTCATTTGCTTATATGTAGATTCACTTTGTTCTTCCGTTTGTAATGCAGAAAAAGAGGCGTGACAGGTATAGACAAGTATATATGAAGCGTTTGGCTTTTGCCTCACCTATTTTTTTGATTTTTTTTTCTTGCAGTACTAGTTCACCGACCCCGATTAAATTTTCATCTTCAACAGTTTTTTCGAATATACTACCCCTTTTATCCACCCCTTAAGGGGCTCCTATACAAAATTTTGATAAAAATATCAAAACAAATTCCTTATTGCTGAGAGAGGGAAAAAATGTTGACCGACACCCATTAATTTTTCCTCTCCAACATTTCTTTTAAATATATTATCCCATTTTTTCCACTCTTTAAAGGGGCTTTCATACAAAATTTTGATAAAAACATAAAAAAAATTCCTCATGGCCGGGACCCCCATTAATTTTTCCTTCTCAACATTTATCATGAACGTACTATTCTCTTTTTTCTACCCCCCCCCCCCAACTAGTTCTATAAGTTTCTAAAAAATCGGTGATGCAAAAGCCAAATGCTATCAGGTTTCGTATGTAATGCCCCATACATATATTCTTGGTCAAAATCAGCTCGTCGAATTGGAAATGCGCGAAATCGGTCAACGGACAAGACATTTATGAGCATTATTAACTATAACGTAACCAAAATACACTTGAAAACTAGAAATGGTAGGTGCAAGCTTAGAGCAAAATCAAGGTGAACTCAGACAGAATGGCGTAGCACCTGTCATATAAGCAAAAGTTAAAAAATGCTATACTGAGATCTTTTTTAGAGATCATCCCACCAAATTTCACTCAGAAATTTAAGATGGTAAATGTGAGCTCTGAGCAAAAACTATGTGAACTCGGACAGAAGGGCGTGGCTCTTACCATATAAGTAAAAGTTTTAAAATGCTATACTGAAAGCGTTTTTTGAGATAATCTAACCAAAAAAAAAAAAATTTTAAAAACCAACTTTTTTGCAATTTCTTAATTCATTGGCAAAGCTAATCATCAAATATTGAGGTGAAAATTTGGCTATCGGAAAATATGTCGCCCAAAAAATTCGTGCATTTGAACTGAGGTTGCCCAAAATGCAGGGCTTTCAGAAGATCCTACAACAAACAACATCAAACAAACCATTCAAAGCTTGAGCTATTAAGAACAATCACCTCTAACGAAAGTCTGCTTTACTTAATGTAATCGTGCAACATTTAGTCATATTACTGTGGAATTTATTTTTAATTTATTTAAATCGGAATTAAAACACTCAGATTTGCATTAACATGAAATCATTTATTGAATATGAATTGAATGACATTTTTAACCTTTATCGGTAACTACAGATCATATCATTATTCAGTAAATAAAAATCACGTTTCTCATGTTTTATTATTATTGGTAACTTTATAATAAGATCATACTAAGTAAATTGCTCGTATATATGTATCCTAAAAATACTGATTGTTTGCGTTTCTTTTTTAATTGAAAATGTTTACGCCAGCATAATTGTAATTGATATACGTCTTTTTTTTATTAAAATCACATAAAAAAGTTAATTACTTTTTGCTAAAGTGTTGCCAGATATTAAATTCCAGGAATCTAAGTATTTCTGCCCCTTCAATATTATACTATGAATTAATTTTTTGATCATTTCTAAGGATATATGTACATAGAAATAGAAATACGTACATTTATAAAGAGTTTACTACTTAATATCTTTGTTTGAATGGAAAGAGTCTGGGTCATCCCTACAATGAATTTTGTTTAACGTGTCACTGTAAAGAGAAGGAGGAGTAAAGCACCTCTGCTTTGCCTGAGTAGGCTTATGCGGTTGAGAGTTACTTCTTGAATTGAAACTTCTTACTATGCGCTGAAGTATCAATATTTTGGGTGAGCAAGAAAAAATGTGGCAACACTGGCATCCATTGTTCAGTGGACCATTTATGAGTTTTGACCGCTAATCAGTTTATTTTTTTAAACTTGTTTTTTTATCAAAAATTTTAATATAATTTTTTGTTATTGTTGTAATGAACTAATTTGTTCAACTGTGAAGTTCTTTCTTTTTAATATGTAATACATTTTATACGTGTTGCCATCTCTTCGCAATGTGAACAAATACAATGGGTTGAATTTTTGTTGCTGTCAAAAATAACAATACAATTTAAACAAAAGAATAATAAAATATTTTGTAAAAAAATTACATTTTGTAATGGAATTGATATTATTAATATTGAACAAATATAGCAATATGTGCTATAGGAAAAAAGTGGTGGTTTACTTTTTTAAATTTTTTCCATATTTAATTTTCGGATTTCCCATGATTAGAATTTAAGCAAGAATTGTTTTGCGCATTGTTTTTTTATTGTTATTATGGTATTAATACTAATAACCAGATATTCTTACTAAATTTGACACTAATTAAGTTAACCGGTTTTTCGAATGGTAGTCAATGATGAAAGCCAATTTAAAAACTATTATGAAAAACTACATACTTACATTCATACAAACTTATATATTTATAAGTATACTATGTTTGTCTATACTATGGGTCATTCTTTTACAAACTGTATTGATTTCGTGAAAAATATTTTATGCACTTTTGATTGAAACAAATATTTTTGACACAATTCTCATGATTTAGTTGACTTAGTTTTGAAAACATACTGGAACCCCTTATATTCAAAATTCGTTATCTCCAGTTCTTAGTATTTATTAGACAGGAAGAATGAATCTGGTTTGCTAGTCAGTCATTTGTATCAAAAGTGGTTCAGTTTATCGATTGTATCAGTGAAATTATAACGTTACTGACTACGTAGTGTTTGGCAATTCGTCCTCTGTGATGAAAAGAAAATGATAGGTGGAGAGACCCAGATTTTAAGCCTCGACTCAGTAATTTTTAAGTAAAACCTTTCAACTTCTATTAATAAAACACAATTTGGTTTTTTAGTTTTTGGAACAGATGATGATTTACATTATTAGCTACCAACAATGAAAAACACAAAAAACAAGGCAAAAATACACATAAATAAAAAAAGCAAAAAAATATATCGGAAGGCTGGTTTGCGTTACTAGTTTCGGGACCCACCACAGGTCAAAATTGACTATAATAAGTCAATTCCTCATCAGACGCTTTGCCGACATCTTATAGAATTCTGCAAGCATACTTTATTTAACTTTTAGCATAGATTAGACGAGAATCACAGCTACAAGAAAAACACAGCACATGCAAAAATTCCAATTTCTTTGTTTTTTCCCTTTATATGCATTGCCCTGCCGTTGTGAGTCATCGATATTATACTATTTTTGCATAGCGCTTCGTTTGCAAGGTTTTTTGCCGAGACAAAACGAAGTAGCAAGCGCATTCGTATGTTTATCAGTTGGCTCTCTGAGATTTTCTAGTTTTTTAGTTTTTGGAACAGATGATGATTTACATTATTAGCTACCAACAATGAAAATACATTGATGGTCGGAGCTTACTGTTCAGTGTTTTTGAGTAAAACAACAATAAAAACACAAAAAACAAGGCAAAAATACACATAAATAAAAAAACATAAG
This sequence comes from Calliopum simillimum, assembly GCA_951812925.1. Taxonomy (NCBI): domain Eukaryota; kingdom Metazoa; phylum Arthropoda; class Insecta; order Diptera; family Lauxaniidae; genus Calliopum; species Calliopum simillimum. The sequence continues at coordinate 90,184,669 of OX638369.1, read as the reverse complement.
CAAAAATAGTATAATATCGATGACTCACAACGGCAGGGCAATGCATATAAAGGGAAAAACAAAGAAATTGGAATTTTTGCATGTGCTGTGTTTTTTTTGTAGCTGTGATTCTCGTCTAATCTATGCTAAAAGTTAAATAAAGTATGCTTGCAGAATTCTATAAGATGTCGGCAAAGCGTCTGATGAGGAATTGACTTATTATAATCAATTTTGACCTGTGGTGGGTCCCGAAACTAGTAACGCAAACCAGCCTTCCGATATATTTTTTTGCTTTTTTTATTTATGTGTATTTTTGCCTTGTTTTTTGTGTTTTTATTGTTGTTTTACTCAAAAACACTGAACAGTAAGCTCCGACCATCAATGTATTTTCATTGTTGGTAGCTAATAAAACACAATTTGTTTGAAGTGTCTTCGGAGTGGAAAATGAAACACGCATCGAGGCATAAGATAATGAAATAAAAATAAATTAATAAAAACAATTTTCGATCACACCGGGACTCGAACCGGTTGTAGAAGGCTGTGATCATCTCACTTTTCTCGAAATTTGCAGTGGGGTTCTCAGATTTTTATAAAAATTCACAGAGATGTTTAGTTTTGCGAAAAAAACATTTTTTTGCAAGTTATGGGCATGGGACTTCAGAGTGTAGAAGTGGTGTTTTTGCGAAAAATCGATGCAATTTTTTTTTCTAAGTCCCGCCATTTTGTCAAAAATAAATTTTTTTAATTTTTGTTTTCGGATTCTTGTAGCATTTTAAACGGATTTTATTTTCCATTTTTAAATTTGGGAATTTTTGAAAATTACAAAATGGCGGCCATTTTTTGAAAAATTTTAAAAGTTGATTATCTCAAAATAATATTTTTTTTTTATTTTTTTATTTTTTACGTAAGTATTTTGAAAAACGAATGTTCATCATCACCTTTCAAAAGATTTCCTTAAAAAAATTTTTTTTTTCGGAAACCGGAACCTTCTGACGTTTTTGTACGAAATTTATATTTTTTTATCAAATTTTCGGAAATTAATTTAGGATCAATCTTAGTGTAGTCTATTTGTAAAGCAGAAAGAGACAATTGGCATTTTTTTGGTCTCAATATAATGCATAAGAAAGCAATTAGTTACATCACACAATGGGAGGGTTTGTATGGAACGGCGGTAATATATAGTAATAATAGAGCTAGGCTATTGAAATTTGGTACAGATGTTTTTTACATTAAAATCATTAAAATCTGTGAATATGAACAAAATCCGCCGACGGACACGCCTACCTCCCATACAAAGTTGGGGCGTGGTCCGCGCTGATTTCAAAAATTCTAAGCTATCTTTTATAGTTTTCAAGTTATGAGGAATAAATGAAAATCTACTTTATAAAAACTAGAAAACGAAAATCTACTTCATAAAAACTAGATTTTGTTTGTTTGTGTATTTGTCCCTTATTAACTCGGAAATTAAGTAACCGTTTTTAAAGAAGATTTTATATTATGTTATTACAAAAAAAAGCTAAGTTATGTACTAAAAAAGTGGGCGATGCCACGCCCCCAAAAAAGTTTACTAATCATATCACCGAAATTCTTTGACGCAGATAAATGAGATTTGGTAAATGTGTAAAAATCATCAGGACAAATAATGTTCACCGGACAAATGAGCGGTGTCACGATCTCAAAAAAATAAATTCATTATTTCTCTGACAATATTTTTCGCACTTAGATATGATTGGGCACATATGCTAAGGCAATTAGAACAAATAGTTCTCACTAGAAAAATGGGCGGTGCCACGCCCCTCTGAATGCTGATTCATTATATCTCAGAAACTGCTGGACGTAGATAGATAAAATCTGGTACATATGCAAAAGGCATTTGGAAAAATAATTTTCAGTGAAAAAGTGGGCAGAGCCACACCATTAAAATAAAATTTGTCATATTACATACTAACGCTGCTTGGCAAAATGCTTCGCTATGGTATGTCCAAGTAAAGAGAGGGCAATTTCCAAGGGGCTAAAAAGGGGGAATATGCTCTTTACCTACTACCCTTTCGTTAAAAAAAAGCATCTTCCGAATTTAAGCAGACTGTAAGCTTAAAATTTATGAATCTGTTGTAAAACGTTAAAGAAATAAAAATAGTTTGTTTTCTCAAAAACTGCAACAGGGAAAAATTCATAGAAAAAAAAGTTCTCAAAAAAGGCAGCAGGGACTTTGTATTTCGATTAAGCATACCTGGCCCATATTATATTGAAAAATAATGAAAATCAGAAAATGTGCTTTTTTTAATGTCAAAGTTTGCAATTTTTCCATTTTTACCATTTTTTTTTTAATATTTGAAAAAAAAACTTTAATTCACATAAAATCTGCAGAAAAAAATAGGTTATATTTAACAAAGTAGAAACAATATACTTTCTAGTGATATGCTACATAAGTGCATCCGGCTTAAAACAAATTAACTAGAGCGTTTATACAGAACTTTCTAATATAAAAACTTTCTTAGAGCATTTTTGCTATTTAAAGTCCAACTTTAAGCCCACTGTGTAACTAAAGCAAAACCAAAATTTTAATATTTTATAGTTTTTTTTTCTGTCACTAAGTATTATCTGACGATTGGCGTAAAAATTTTTTAAATCCAAAGCACTTTCAAATTTTACCTATTTATGGCCACAATCTCCCATTGTGCGTCAGTGATCAGCAATACAAATGTAAATTAAACTTTACATGAGCTGGGACCAGAATTTGGACAAGTCGACAAATGTATTTTTTTAAACTATGTAGATTTGGACGAGTCCGCGGTCCTAAATGGTTAGTCTAAACTAATACTACGGTCCTTACCGAGATTTAAGAAGTGATTTTTGGCTGTTTCGAGATTTAGCTTTAAATCACGTGATACAAAAATAAATCTAGTTCTGACAAAATTTATTTTAAATCATTCTGGCATGTTCTGAAATCCGATTCACTTCGGAATCGGAATGAAAGCAATCTTTAAGAGCTCCGCATTTCGATAACACAGGCCTACATAATTTGGCTAAGTTATTTTACCAGAAACCAGACTATACTTTTCCGATGTATTTTAACGTGCTGAATCCAAATCCGGGGTCAGAATTGTTCTATTGACTCAGGATTCCGAGATATCCTAACCTAAAAGTGCTTAAAACACCGTTTCAGCCTATATTTACGGTTATATATCATAGCCTATTGATTTTTACTCCAAAACCTGTAAACATCATTTTAAAGACTGATCCTTTATCTTTTAAATGCCGTTGAGTTTGCTCAAATATCTGTTTTTTTCACTGAGATATGCCACTTTGAAAAATTCATGGGTTTGTGGAAAGAGTTGTTTGTTCACATACATAAATTCATAAAGTTTGAATTTTTCAAAGTGGCATATCTCAGTGAAAGAAACGGATATTTGAGCAAACTCAACGGCATTTAAAAGATTAAGGGTCATACTTTAAGATGATGTATACAAATTTTGGAGTAAAAATCGATAGGCGATGATTTGGGTTCAACACGTCAAAATACATCGGAAAAGTTGTTACGTGACCTTGGCAAGCGTATCCAACGCGGCTCAAGCCGGCTAACTTGCGTTTCAGGGGGTTCTTAATTCGCCGCATTGAATCGAAGGACGAACAATAAATTCCTCTTTCGGCTTACACCGGAAGCGAAATCTATATAAAAACAAACTGCAAAACAAATCCACTATCACCCTAATAAAAAAAAAACCCCAAAAATAAATTTCAATCAAAAAACTCACTCCAACCATAAAAAAAACAATTCCTAAAAGGAATTGAAACCACCAAAAAAACTCTATCGTGCATCCACATAAAATTAGGAATTAGATGACGCCTTCCTGAGCACCCGCCCAACCTGTGCCACTCGAATTTTTGTAGCACCCACTATTACCACCGCATACCAAAAACTCACCTCATTTTCCACAAACCAAATTTAGCAGTATCTCCCAGAAAAATATAAAGAATTAGCACTGACTCATTTCAGATGATCATTACAATTTATTAAAAAAAAATTATTTATTTACAGACTATGCCCACAAAAACCCAAATATGACCTTTAAACTCTCCTTGCACAAAAAAAAAACAGGAAAATCGCTGGATCCTTAATTTATAATTGACAGGCTGCTTCCAATCCTAAAATCACTTTGAATTGAAATTTTTTACATTTTTTAAAAAAAAACTAACTCACTTTTTTTTTAATAAAAATTTTTGCCACTGAGTCTAAACTTTTAAAATTTTGAATTAAACTTTTCCGCGACCGCGACTTTAAAATTTCACATTCAACCTGCAACTAAAAACTTTGTCCAAATCTAATCCCTGCTAAGCCTCGCTTCAAATCACGGCGAAAACTCCTAACTGTGCATAACCTTCTCATTTCCTTTTCATTTTCTTTCATATACCCCTATTTCCCTTACCACTACCATCCCATTTCGATGCACATTCCATTGCAATAATTTTCATCAGAAAGCTTTACTTTTAAAGCCATCCCTGATTATGCCTGCGCCTACCACCTTGCCGACTCCGACCTGGGAACAGTTTTTCTTCAGCTATTTTGACGTTTGACATTTGCAATTTTCCTTTGCAGATTTTTTCTCAATTGTAAACAAGCGAAAACGCAAGATTTTAAATGCAAAGATTTTTATAATTTTCCGCGAATTTAAATCGTCTAAAATAAATAGAAAGGCGGAGACTGCATCTATGGTAAGTATTATTGTTCCTAACATATGAAAAATTTCTTCCCTTCACAGGTTTTTACTCCAATCCATCGGGCATATGCAATGTGAATTGCGCAAATTTCATCATAAGGGCTACATCAAGACCATCATTGGAAGCGTGGCCAAAGCCAACCGCAGCAAAGTATAGTCTGGTTTCTGGTAAAATTTTTTGTAGGCCTGTGTAATTAACATTAAATCGGATTGTTGTTTCAGTAAATTGAATAGGAACCATAAGTAAATTTTATTTGTAGAAATACAAATCCGATTTGGTGTTAATTATCGAAACGCAGAGCTTTTGAAGATTGCTCTCATTCCAATTCTGAAGAGAATCGGATTTCAGAACATGCCTGATTGTAAAAATCGCAATGGGACTTGCTGATTGTGACAGTAACTGTAAAAAATAAATATCTTCAACCTGGTGTAGATGGGAAGGATTTAACAAAGAGGTTTATAAATCTCGTCAATGCTAAATTTCCCGAGGACACGTACTATAAGATTAGTGATGTAAATTTGGCAGTCGTACAAAAAAAGGTTAAAAGGGGGCAAAAGTAAAAGTAATTATGAATGAGGGGTTAAACCCCTTGTTGAGCGGTAGACTTTTTTTGTAAAATAACCTTAGTCAAATGAAAAACTTTGGCAACTTTCAAGTCCGCAGCTATTTTTTCCTTTTACATATTTAGTTTTACTGTACTATTTTACTCATATCAGCAAGAAAAAAGTTATCGAACATATCCAAAATGTTAAGTTTTTAAAAGAATGAGCCATACACGTATAACTATATACATACTAGCTATCTTTGTACGAGTATCTACAATAGTATTATTGTTCTTTTGAGTTTTTACCTAATTTTTATATTTGTATTTATCTCTTCACTTTAAGCTTTAGATTTAATTTTGTTTATTTATTTTATTATACTTGCGGTTGCTTCTTGTTTATTTTTACCATAATTTAATTATTATCGAGTTGGTTATTTTTGATTTCACATTTTGTCTGAGTCACATAATAATTGTCATATGAATGACAATTAATTGCGATATCATCCTGTGTTATTTATTATTTTTACTTTTATTTAAAGTATTGCATAACTGAAATTTGGGTATTTTATAAAAAAAATTGTAATTAAATTTATATGACATTTGGTTACTTAATTGTTTTACTGGGAAGCCATGAAACCGTCGCATTAAAATTACCCAACGGGAATATGGTTCCCTACGTAGTTGATCCAATATCGATCTTTCCGGATCACTCATCTCAACATACATATTTACGCTGCACGTGTATGGAAAAGATTTTAGAAGTTCCTAAAAGTTTTAAAACATCAAGTACGTGAACTTTTATCAATTCCCATGTAAATCATATTTTTCTGCCACTTTATAAAAATTTGTCAAATATTATTCTCATCAAATACACCGGAGAATTGAACCGATAAATATGTCATTAATTCAAAATTATTATCTTGTTGTTGTTTGGCATGCGACAAATTTCATGGACTTAAAATATTTATTACGTTTCCAAGTTCAATCTGAAAGAGAGCGCGCATGGATATCATATCCATATCATGTCATGTTTTTTGCCATTTTAATTTTGCATTTGCCGTTTGAATTTTAAAATATTTTAATATAATTTTTTTTTTTTTGCATAAATTTGAATAAAAAGTTTTTTGACACTTTCTTTTAGGGTGTTGGCGTATATTACTCTCATTGCTATGCAATTTTTATTTATTGGCGTTAAATTTTTTTTTTAAGTGACATTATGAACAGTTTTAAATGACATTAACCAAAAGAAAAAAAAAAACCTTAATTTTATATAAAGTGAGAATATTTATTTATATGATTTATAATTATATTAGCAATATCGCTAATTAGTTTTACGATTTCGCTCTGGTTTTCGAGATATTTAAGTTTAAAAATTAGTTATGTGCATATTTAACCCAAATAAAAAGGTTTTATCTGTAGCTAATATAGTGAAAAGCTAAACAATTTATCGTTATATTTGCCATTTAAAAATCTTTTACTATTAACCAAGGCACTATTGTTTTTTTGGCAAAAAAGTGTAGGGGAGACCGACGTACACTTGGACCAAGGTACACACATCTCCCCTACCTAAAAAAAATCTCTTAACAAGAACACATTTTCTTTAAAAAAATCAAGCTCGAAATTAAAGGCTAAACACTTACCTGTCTTAAAAGGTCCCGGTTTTTTAAAAATCTGATCCACACAAATAGTGACGCAGGTCGAAATTTCTTGAACTTTGAAAAAATTGCTTTTTCTGTTTAAAAATGTTAGTCGCATTAAACGCAGGAGTGATATATGAATAAATTTATATGCATTCAATCAGATCAAATAACATGAAATCAACTCATAGTGAAAATGGGCGGTGCCACGCCCCAAAAACAAATTCGTCATATCTCCGAAACTATTAGACTCAGATAGATAAGATTTGGGCAGTGCCACGCCCTACAAATAAAAAACGTATTATATATCCGAAACTATTTCAGCCATGTGGATGAGATTCGGCATATATACAAAGGTCATATCAGACAAATAACATCTGCTGAAAAAATAGATGGTGCCACACCCACAGGAAGAGCTACATTAATGAACTTGTAACCAATAGAACAGGGTGGTAATTAATAAGGATATGTTCATTGTTGGGTGCGGTACCCATTTTTTCAGAAAATGTTATTTGGCTCACTGTCCTTTATGAACATACCGAAACTCATACATGTGGCTGAAATAGTTTCGGAGATATGATGAGTTTTATATTTGTTGGGCGTGACACCGCCCACTTTTTTAGTGGATGTTCTTTCTTACGAATTTGTTTTTGGGGCGTGGCACCGCTCATTTTCACTTTGAGTTGATTTCATCTTACTTGATGTAATTGAATGCATATAAATTTATTCATATGTCACTCCCGCGTTTAATGCGACTAACATTTTTAAACAGAGAAAGCGATTTTTCCAAAGTTCAAGAGATTTCGACCAGTGTCACTATTTTTGTGGATCAGATTCTTGAAAAAGCGGGCTTATTTTAAGATAGTTAGTTTATAACCTTAAATTTCAAGCTTAATTTTTTTTAAGGAAAAAGTGTCCTTGTTGTGAATTTTTTTTGTACACTTTTTTGCCAAAAAAACCATAGTGCAACGCACTGCATGTCGTATGAATAACATTTATTTAGAATTAAAAATTAGAAAAGGAGTAGGAATACAGTCCCCCAAATGTTGCCACGGTCTATCGCGCAAGCCCTGATGATATAAATTAGAATTCAGCTCATAGTCGCATGTCATTGATGAATGTCACTACGTCCATGGAGTGCCCACCTCAGATGTAGAGGGGTATGCGATTATGAAACTGACACAGTGACTTAAAATATGTTCCGCTGTTGTCTATTCTACGTTAAAGAATCTACAGAATTAATCTTGGACTTATCTCATTTTGAAGAGATGTTTCCTAAACGGAAAGGTTGTGAGGAGGAAATGTGCATAAGACTATATTTTTTTTTAAATGGGCGGTGCCACGCCCCCAAAACCACTAATCGATTTTTACGAAATTTAGCATGGAGATAGGGTAAGCACTAAGAAACGATTACATGACCATTATGTTTATCAGTAGGTGGTGCCACGCCTCTAAATAGAAAAAACGCTCTTATGGGTAAACCACTTCATCCATTTTAACGAAATTTAATATACAGATAGGATTAACGCTAAGGAATGATCACATCAACATTATGCATTTCAGTGGGCGGCACCACGCCTCTAAGCGGAAAAACGCTTTTACGTCTAAAGATAGGGCTAATACTAAGGAATAAGAATATGACCTTTATGTTTTTAAGTGGACGGTGCCAAGCGCTCACGGCATTAATTTTTGTGAATTTTGGTATGGGGATAGAATGAGCAGGACGGAAAGATATCAAAATCTTTTTGCTCTTTAATGGGAGTAACACGCCTCTAAATGGCAAGCACGCTATGGCAACTAAACTGCTGCACCGATTTTTATGAATGCAGATAACCAAAACCCCGAGGAAGAATATTAAAAGCTTTTTGTGTTTCATCGAACATTATAAAATCCTTTTGCGTCAAATCGAAATGGTTGAATATCGGCCACAAGGCGAACTCTAGTATGTATAAATAGATAACACAATAAATTGAACCACATAAAAATATTTGTTTTTGTAAATTAAAAAAATCCTAATTTTTTTTTAATTCTATTGTGCTTTTTTATTTTAATGCTCAACACGTTCACATTGGTAGCAACGTGCAAAGACACAAGTTAACACACACACTAATACAACAGCACCAATACGATTACACATGCACGTGCATCCGCTATTTTAAATTTCCTGCGATTTACGTGAAACGCTTTCAATTCAATTTATCTTTACTGAATTTCTTTTTCATTATCCTTTATCTTTTTATTACATATTTTTCTGCTATTTTAATTTTTTACTCTCTATTTTTAGTAAACTACTATTTTCACTATATTTCCGTAGTGATGGCACTTTAAGATAACATTACAAATTTGATTTTCTTTCAACCAGATCTGTTAACCCAGCAAACATTTTTAGGATTATTATATCTCGAATATTAATGTTTTGAATTGTCAAATGTTAGCGGTGCCACGCCCTATATATGTACAATTCATTTCAGTGTGTCGCTTACCTTTCTTTAAAATTATTTTTCAACATCAATCAAATAAACTATCGCCAGACAACAAAATACGAGCTCGAGTGTACTATATTTGAAATGACCATCAAGGCGATTTAAATACAACTTTTACGTAATAAAAAAATGTCTGCTGGGTAAAGAAGTGTAGGAAATATCAGAATGTTACGTGTTGTCGTTGTGGGACTTTATTGCACTACTCAACAGTGGAGTTGATGATGAGAGACAACTACTGCAAAAGAAAGTGAAAAGGAGTTAGTGACATAGACACTTAAGTGTGTGCAATAAATATATATGTTTGTGTACTATATAAACGGTGTTTCTGCATTTGTAATGTACTAACTGTTAAACTTTTTATTGAGTTAATCTAAGCATTTTATTGTTAAGTTTCAAAATTTCATATGTTCTGAGTTTTTAAATGGAGTATATGTATCTGAATGTCAGATGGAAGTTGGATACGTAGGGCATTGGAGGGGTAATTGGTTGGGGGACTAATAAGTTGGTTAGATTAAATATAATCTTATATCGGATATTCCTACCTTAGGATATCCAAATTAATCAAAAACGGTACTATGCAGTACAATTGCCTTATAATGTAGGTAAAATAAAAGTATATATTGGGTATTTAATATGGGTATGTAAAACTATTGGGTACTGTGTAAGCTAAGTAATTGAAAGAAACATCCTTAAATCACGGCTTAAAACATCCTTATGTATATCGTGTCTAAAAATTATATTTTTAAGTTATTAAACAGTGGGTAAATGTTAATGAAAAATGGTTGAATGGTTTTTGTGTCCTGAACCAAACCACTAACCTAACCGATTTTATTTTCAAAGCGCTGAAACGAACCAAAAACCACGCTAAAAAAATTGTTCGGTTCGATTCCAAATTTTAAGTTACTTCAGCAGTTTTTGTAAGTTGTGCATTAAATTTTGCAAACAAAAATTTGATTTTTTTTTTTTTTGCATGAAATCATGCAAGCTAAAAGCGGGAAAATATTTCTTGGATACATGAGTCTTAAATTTGCTACACGATTGACAAAACGCGGATGACTTTTAGTACATAATTCGTATGTTCGAAATTTGGCTGCCGTTTATTAAGACTTCAGATATCAGATTTTGCTGACAGATTTCGAAAAAGATTTGCCAATAAAGCTTTGCTAAATGTTTTAACTTCAAAGCAGTGATGTCCAAAACCTATGCCCACGGGCACTTGAGTTTAAATGCTTAAAAGCTTTCCGTATAAGTATTCACTCACAGAGTGAGCTTTTATACATCGACGAAATGCGCCAGCATTGAGTTTGGTTATCACTGCTTTAAAGCGTTGATTAACTGAAGTCTATACTTCTGTAATCGGATAAAACAGGAACCTTTACGAAACACAAAATCAATTCAAGATGTAATAAATAGTTTCGACAACATAAAACGCCTATATCATAATGCTGACATTTCAACATATTGGCAAAATTATACATATAGATGATTAGAAGCTGAATTTGCGCTAGCTGCTACTGCGACTTAAAATTCAGTTGAAAGAACGTTTCCAACCTGCATCCGGTATAAGTGCAAGTATTGAAGATATTTTTCTTATAAATTTAGATTTTTTAAAATAAAACTGTACAACACGAAAAAAAAGTACAAGATTCTGACAATGGATTTTGGTAAAGGGGACCAACAAAAATTATACGTGTTTCAGCGTTTTGGAAGTTTACGTCTGAATTTTTGAAGGGGGGGGGGGGGCGGGGTAAAAGTTTTCCTCTTTTAACGCATTCTTGTGTCAATTCGACATATTAAACTATAGGATCCTTACATCTGAGGTATACGTGTTTACCAAACTTTTGAAGGATAATACGAGGAATATTTCTGTAAAAATTTTTGACCCTCTACAGCCCCCTCATATGGGTCATCTCTGCTCTTTTCTTAAATAGGTACAAAAATTGCACCTAAAACAGGGGCATATGGAGTCAGTATGTACCACAAAAATATTTGCTACAAAATTTTCATCACTAGTCACTAGAGCGCCCACAAAATATATGAAATGTGCAAAGTTGTGAATTTGTTTGCTCCCCGTCCATTTCCTGAAATTAGAGGTCAAAAAATAAGATCTCAAAATAAAATTTGGAATCGGTAGTGGAAAAAACCCAGCCGGTTTTCGATCAAAGGTCGAAAAATTGACTAAAAAAAAGGAAGTCGCTTTGACTGCCCGTTACTTCAAAACTGTTAATTTTTTCATAATATTTTCAAGACAACTTTTGTAGAACAGGACTATGTCAACATTATCTTCTTAAAAAGTTTTTGTCCAAGAATTAAATTTGTTGTTGTTTCGGTACAAAAACTTATATTTTTTAAGAAAATTTTCATGACTTTTTTTCTATAAATTTTTTTTTTGTAATTTTCGAAGGGCGGAATATTTGTTCTGGAATTCTTATATTGCATGGGATTAAATGTTAATTAATTCAACAAAACAAAATTATTTAAAAATATTAAGTTTTAGGGTATGGAGCCGGTCTCAATGTTGGGAAAAAATTAGTATTCTAATCTTTTTTCTTATAATCGCTACTTTCTTGGATGCAACAAAATGCATTTTTAATTGGTATTGAATGCATCATTTAGAACTGTTATGATCATTTTAAAACGACATCATGAAAGTTTAAAATCATGTATGGATTTTCTATAGCAATTACCATATTACTATATCTTTTATAATGTTATTTTAAAATGGTCATAAATTTTAAAGAAAAATCATATAAGACCATTCTGTAACTCATTTTGAAGAAGAAGAACAGTACTAAATGACGCATTTAATAGAAAAGATCAAAACGATTTTATGCGTGTTCTACACAACCTGAAAAATCGTGTTTTTTGAACATAAGGGGTGAGATATCTCACAAACCATGAGTGATACAGCAATTTCGCGTCCAATTTCGAATTCAGCATTAATAACTACATCTAAAATGACTATTTTGGTTTTGATTTGTAGTCGTTTTTTTTTAAAAAACCGTTTTTCGACCTCATTTTAAAAACCATGCCATGAACCGATTTTGAAAACTTTTTTTTCTTATTCAATAAATGCTCAGGTGCAATTTCACAGCTTTGTGCAGTTCTCGACAACTTGATTGAAATTTTTTCCTGAACTGCGTGCACGAATTTGGAAATTTTCGATTATCTCTGCTGGAACAGCCCAAAAACGCACTAAAACGACAATAAATGCTATTTTCATGTTCAGCAATCCCAAATTAGTTTAAGAAATATGACTACTAAAATGGTTTCTTACCAAATTAAAAAGTAAGAAGAAAAAAAAAAAAAAAATTAATTTTTTTCTCAACTTTGAAACGGGCTCCATTTCTTAAAAACTAAAATTTTTTAGCAATGTTTCTTTTAAATTAATCAACATTTAGTTCCCTACAATAAAAAAATTCCAGAACAAATATTCCACCCTTTGAAAATTACAAGAAACCAATTTATAGAAAAAAAGTCATGAAAATTATCTTAAAAAATTTAAGTTTTTGTACCGAAACAACAACAAATTTAATTTTTGGACCAAAACTTTTTAAGAAGATAATGTTGACCTAGTCCTGTTCTACAAAAGTTGCCTTGAAAATATTATGAAAAAGTTAACAGTTTTGAAGTAACGAGCAGTCAAAGCGACTTCCCTTTTTTTAGTCAATTTTTCGACCTTTGATCGAAAACCGGCTGGGTTTTTTCCACTACCGATTCCAAATTTTTTTTTGAGATCTTATTTTTTTGACCTCTAATTTCTGGAAATGGACGGGGAGCAAGCAAAATCAGAATTTTGCACATATGGGCGCTCTACTAGTCACTGAACACTGAATAGTCTAAATTTCATTGCGAATGAACCCCTCCCACATTGCACTTTATTACACTCTTTTATGCATTATTTTTAAGTTTTAAGCATTTCTTGACTTTGGTGACCTATAGTGAAATTTATGGTACAATATTTTTGTAAAACATTTTAATCCATTATAACACAGTTTTTGGAAAAGGGGGTCAAACAGACCCACAAAAACAGGATGTAATGGGTTAATATGATTGTCAAAATGTTTCTTGTATAATTTTGTTATGACCTTGGGACTACAAGATTTATCCAAACGGCAGCATTAGAGATTTACAGTGGGGTGAAATTTCAAAAATACATTTCATGTGCGTATTTTAGCTAAGAAAACCAAACAAATATAGTGGTAAGTATTAGATAATATATTTTACTATACCTTGACTTAAGGTAAAAAATGTGAGATATCGTATAATTTATTCCCATAATGAAACATCCTAGTTTTTTTCCACTGGAGATTTATGATGTCATTTACGGCAGTTCCAGATTTATTTGAATAGGGATTTCGTAGTTATCAGGCACTTCGTGAAATCCAGTTGATTTCAATCAGTTTTCATTTGAGAGGCTTTTTGATGAAAACGGTGAGTCGAACGATAAAAAGTATGGAATCTCTTTTGTGGAGAAAAAAAGGTTCTACAAAAAGTATTAATTTGCATTAACGTAAAAATAACCGTTTAGAAAATATTCGATAAAATCAAATTTTCGATTTTTTCGGTTTTTTAAGAATATTTCCTAAGCGGTTATTTTTTCGTCAATGCAAATCAATATTATTTGTAGAACCTGTTATTCTCTACAAAAGAAATACTTAATTTGGTAGACTGCCTCCGTCGTTAAAGTACTTTCGTGGGATTGAAATTGAGCGAAATCGGTCAACAGCCACGCCTACCGCCTGTACAAAAAATATTTTCAAAATGCAACTTTAGGAGTATTTTTCACGACAACGGAACCAAAATACACATAAATACTACGAATTGTAAGCGCAAGCTCTGAGCAAAAACTGAGTGAATTCGGACAAGAGGGCGTGGCACCTCCCAAATAAGTAAAAGCTTCAAAAAGCTATACTGAAATCGTTTTTTGAGATAATCCAACTAAATTTTGCTTAGACACTAAGAAATATAACTTCAAGCTCTGAGCAAAAACTGGGTGGAGGGTTTTTAATGTTTCGAACTGTACCGAATCATTCTTTGGAGTCATTTACGAATCGGTTCTTGCACCGGTGCATGTTTTTGCAAAATGGTTCGAATCATTGAACCGAACCGCATCGTTTATTGAAACGGTTTGCAGCCCTGATTTTGATGAAATTTTGTAGGTAAAATCTGATTATGAAAGTCAGGCTTTGAACAAAAAGTAGGCATAAGCAGATAAATGTCATATGGCAATATGTATGTATGTGAATAAAATAAGACAGATTAGTTCAGTCGCTTTTTTAATTTTGAAATAAGTTAAAAGTTGGGAAAATTTATTAAGCAAATCCATAGTGTGAGTTCGTAAAGGTGTGCGGTTTGTAAAAGAATGTCCCATATTTATATGAACATATTTTTTTTTGTAATGAATTTAGAAAAAAATATGTTTTAAATAAAAAAAAATCATTATTATTTGCGTATGTGATACAAAAAGTCACGCGCTTCTCGCACATTGTTGCAACTTCATTAATCACTCGCATACAAACTGACTTACAAACACACGCGCAAAGATTAAAAAAAAAACACTCATACACAAATACTCTTGTACGTGCAAATGTGTTTGGAAAAAAATATAAAAAGTGTATAAAAATTTTAGCTAAATACACGATAATTTGTTAATGTGGTAGAATGAAAACATTTGTAAAAATTTAAAATGTAATGCGCGTACACAAACGTACACACACGCACACACCCACGAACACTAACAAACATTGCGCTGCCAACGTACAGGAAATTAAAGTAAATTGTTTTTTCTTCTTCCTTTTTTTCTTCTTTTACGCTGAGTTTTAAAAAATGAAAGCGGAAGTTGACATTTTTATTTATGATGACTGCGCAAAGTTGAGAGCAAAACAGCAAAGAAAAAAACATTGTGTGCTTTTAGGCGACATTTATTGCATTTAGCAAAAGTTTTTCTAATTTGCTGTTACTTTCACTGCTACTTACTCCTTTTTTAATTTTTCTTTTCAGTATTTCATTTGAATTCGTACTTTTTTCGTTTTTCTTACATTTTTTCTTGTGGTAAATAATTTAATTTTCTCAATTTGGCTGCGTTCAAAATGATTTTTTTTCTTTTCACTTTTCAATTTTCTGCGAAATTTACATATTTGACGAAAAGTTTGCACAACTTCTGTCTTGCACAGACACAAGGACGTCGTATTCACATGCACACGCACACACCTTTAATAACACATATGCACAAGTGTTGTATAAGTATGTGTAATTATTTATGTGTTTGTGTTGCCAAAGTTCAGTTGCGTTGTGAAAGTTTCTTTTTGAATTTAAATTTTCTTTCAAAATGCTGCTGTTTACAACTTTTGTATGAAATTTCTTGGAAGTGGGTATGAATTTCTCACCATTTCTCCGAAACTTAACAGCATCGAGTTTTTATTTAAGTTTCTATGGCTTTAATTTGAAATTTCTTCATTAAAGCAAAAGTCTTAACAAAAATTTATTTTAATTTTCCTCAAGAAAAAAAAAAAAAATTTGCTTGGCAAGGAGTGTTTGTTGACACCTACGGGCGCACACTGGGGCTATAGGAGTGATTTGGTTCAAAACCATCGATATTCGTTTTTTATACTGAAGAATGGTTCGAAGTTTAATTTCCTAAATGTGACTTTATCAATTTGCCGAGTGACCTTGAAAAATGTAATTCATTTCATGAAATGTCATTTTCATGAAAAGGTTGTTTTTTTTTCAAAAATGTATAGCTTACACTTAAGTTTGTAAATTGATAAATCTAAGTTACTGGTCGCATTCATTTTGAAGTGTTCTTTTTATAAAAAAATATTTCTTGGTGAAAAAAAAATTTTTTCTCCAAAATTTTGTACACTTAAAAATACTTTTGAATTTTTTTTAAAAAAAGCCACCTTCGATTTTTTTTAAAAGTACTTTAAATTAAAGCATAATTTATAAGCTTTAAAATGATGTATGACTCAAGATGGGATTTGGACTCTAAATGGGAGTTTATGGCTTTTGAACGCCCGCCAAAGGCAAAAATCTTTTTTTACTCCAGAGGAAAGCATGTTACGAAAAAAGTGTACTAGACAAAAATTGCTTAAAATCATCTAAGCAATACGTGAGATTTTTTTGGATCTTTTTTGGAAACTTTTTTTTTTTTGAATAATTTTTGAAATTTTTTTTTTTGAAACTCCCATTTAGCGTCCAAATCCCATCTTGAGTCATATTTAGAAAATTAAGCTTCGTATCATTCTTCAGTATGACAAAACAAATGTCCCACTTTAAAAATTTTTATATTTCGATGAAAATTGCGATTTGTGTGTGGTTTTGAACATGGAGGCCCCAGTGTGGGGCGGAGAGGTAGACTTTTGGCCTAATAAATCTTATACTGAAGATATGAATATGTTTCCTATTGCCGTGAAACACTTCTTACCTAGTAAAACTTATCAACGCCAGTTCTGTCTGAAAAGAGCTACGAGGGGTAATTTTCAAGTCAGCCGAATGGGGGGTAAGGAGTGGAAATACTTAAATATAAAAATAAATTTTTCCTGTTCAATATACATACAAAAGGGAAGATGGGGTAGATTCGCACATGGTGCACCTTCGTACAGTGGCTTCATTTCGAAAACTATAGACGTTACCATGTCCGCGCTTGTATCCAATACTATTGTACTACCATTTATCTGGTGAAATGTGGCAGTGGTATGATTGTTGACTTGGCCAAAAAAAGACTGTGTGTTTTTCCAGGGCAAAAGTAATTTTCTTATCTGACTTTTAAAAACTTTTGTGCAGCGACGAAGATTCTGCATCTATTGGGATTTATCAGCTAAGTTCTATGTCAGATCTGTATGCGAAAGATGTTCTATTCGTTCAAGAGGATACTCTTTTATTTGATCCATACACGATTTCATCGCCTTCATTGCTGCATCTACCGTTGCACGTATACCCTACGTTATGTACGAATGTACCCCGCACATTTGTACGTTTTGAGTATCTTCAGAAAATCTGTCATTACACTTAATTGATAAATCAGACCGTATTTAACAAACGCTACATTAGAAGCTTAATATTGTATTTACTTAACTGCATACCAGTTATTTTGAAAAAGCTGATATCTTGCTTTATTTTTAGCCATAAAGTCAAAACTGTACGAATCTATCCCATCTTCCCTTTCATATTTTTAAAGCATTTTTCATATAATTTTTCGCGTCACTAATCGTTTTGCTGATATGATTTGTTCTTTTTGATACAATAATTAATGGGATCCAAGATCTCTATAATAAAAACAAAAATTAAAAAAAAAAAACAATAAACTCCACTTTTTTTTATTACAAAAAGGATAATTTTTTCAGTAAGTAGCGTAAGGGAGGGAAATATGGACCACCAATCTTTCTTTTTCAAATAAAAGTCAAAAAACATAAAACAAAACAATTAGTTTTATGTCATTCACTAAAGGAAACAATTCACATTTATTCTGATTCACTTTAAGACTATTATCTCATCAGGATAAAGAAACAAAATTAAAAAACTGAAAATACTCAAAATGAAGATCAAAAAAAAGTGTAGTGTTATATGGACTATATAGTCCATATTGCCCCACATGTTTATTTCGTACAGATGTTGCATATAAAAATGTTACTTCCACATTCTTTACATTTTTCATGACTCCAAGAACGCCAGATTACAGATTCAACCCAAAATTCGCCACGGCGATCTTCTGAGTAAAGGCTATTAAATTATACGCTTTTTTCATCTCCTTTTCCTTTGTAGTTTACAAATTACAAATAATAACCATCAGACTCGTCATGAAAACTGCAGCTAGATTCCCCACCTAAAGAAGATGATAAATACATTTGTTTTTGAGGCTGTTTTTTTTTGGTGGTCCATATTAGCCGCATTACGTGTTGGTAAAATAAATGGGTTCTTATCAAAAACTCTTGTGGTTAATAAACTAATTTATGTTAATAATTTATAAATGGTATCAACTGATTTCCTATAATTATCCATTTATTTGAAAACACGATGTCTTTAAAGTAAAATAATGAAATTTACTCTCTCGGCTGTGATCATCTCACTTTTCTCGAAATTTGCAGTTGGGTTCTCAGATTTTTATAAAAATTCACAGAGATGTTCTAAGTGCTTAGCATGGAGACCTCTCATTATTAGTTTTTTGCACGTTATGGGCATTAAGCTTCAGAGTGTCCAAGTAGTGTTTTTGCGAAAAATCGATGAAATTTTTTTTTCTAAGTCCCGTCATTTTTTAGTTTCTGTTTTCAGATTCTTGTAGCATTTTAAACGTTATTTTAATTTCCATTTTTAAATTTGGAAAATTTTGAAAATTTACAAAATGGCGGCCATTTTTTGAAAATCTTAAGAGTTGATACAAATTTTTTTGCTTCTACATCATATGCGGAAGCAGCCCAGTGGATATGTATCTGACTACCATTCGGAAGGGCCAAGGTTCGTATCCTGGCGCCGGTCAGTTAATTTTTTTTTGTTTTTTTTTTTTTTGTTGTTTGAACTATACAGTAAGGTAAATATCACGCCAATTTTTTCATTAAAATTACTAGACTGTGAGGTCATTCGAACAATCTGAATTGACTAAAACAGTAAGGTAAATTTTACTTCGGTGTAAAGTTGTCACTATTCTGACTTGAAAATCTGGTAAAATTTATGAGAAATAAAGTAGCTGGTACTATTTTTTTTCTCCGTGTATGATGAAAAATTGCCGATGTAATCTTTTTGATGATGACTGTATATAGAACTTATAACTTTGATAGATTAATTTATCATTTTGACCTGTTCCATGTGTTGTCTAGATCCAAAAAGAAAGATCACATTCAACATGAGATCGGATATGGTCCGAATCATATTGAAAGGTTTGTTTAATTGTGCTCAACCGGATATTAATCTTTTGTGTCATAGACAACAAACTAATTACGTCCATATTATAGGAATTTTTGCTAACGCAATAAAATGTACAACATATGAAATTCAAAATTGTTGACCAAATATAAATAAGAAATCGCAACAAAAAAAAAAAAAAAAGCTTATATTCCTGCATGAGAAATCCAAAAAAATGTTTACTTAAATGAAAAATTCAAAATTTCACATTACACATATGCAATTTCTCCTAGAAAAGTATGTAGATTACGTCTAGCTACGTCTTCAAACTATAAAAAAATGAAGCTGAGAATATACTCTTTAAATTTATATCAAAAAGTTTGTGGCATACTTAAGCCAATTGAAAAATTTATCAATTTTCTGAAAAAGGTCATGTGATTTTCAATGCAAGTTTTCTATATAAGTAATTGTATACAGCTAAAAAACTACAACGCATACAAGTGCAATGTTTGTGATAATCATTAGAAAAGCCAGTAGGTTAATGCATTTTAACCCACTAGTAACGATGTTCTTGATTTTAGCGCACCCTGATGCTGTGTTATCTATCACCGGAAGGAAATTAATAAAAAAACTCAAAACGGAAAGGAGCAAAGCGCATATGAGAGCACAATTTAAAGCATTTATTTTAGACACACTCACACACACACCACCTCACATTTAAGCAAGCAAACATTCATTTGAAAACGTCAATTTCCTTTCATTAAACACCACCATCCGCCATATTGTTTTGCGCGATTTTATTGCAAAATTTTGTGCCATTACCGTTGGTGTTGCTAACGGCATTTTTGTTCTCTGCTGCTGCTGCTGATGGCATTTAGTAATTGTATTGTTATTGCTGTTGTTGTTGTAGTCATAATTTTTCAACTGCTGCTCAATGGTATGTGTTTGTTTGTGTGTGTGTGTCTGTTTGTAGTCAATGAACACCTTTTAATGAAATAGCATCAGGAAAAACAACAACTGAAATACCAAAAAAGGGGAGAGGGCGGACATGAAAGCAGTTACAACAACAAAACTCGAACACAAATACTCGTAAATCGGAAATTGTTGCCGCTGTTTTGGAAAATTGGCACTGCAGCAGGTGAACGTACAACAAACAAAGGTGTCATGTTGTTGCCAATGTGTCAACAACATTTTGGAAAATAACAATAAACGAAATTGCTCGATAATGATATTAGTTGGCAAGCACTTGATACATTCCTTAAGCCGCTCGCAAAATCTTTAACTCTATCAAACAGAATGTGAAGAAAAACTCAAAAGCAAATTGTAACCTCTCTATAAGGGTAACTCCAAATTTATGTTGAAACTTGCGGGCACTCAAAATTTATAATCTTAACTTTTTGATATTTCGAAAATAAAAAAAATTATTTAAAGGAGCGTTGTGTACTTTGTGCTGCAATTTACCTTGTCCTGTTGGAAAACCATGTCAAAGATAACGAAAAACCTTTTTATTTGCACTTTTCTTAGGCAAGAATATCTCAAAGCTCTGATTTGGCATCAAAAAATACGTCGGAAATTACATCTCTTTGTTTTTGATTGCTGCTGTTGTAAAGATGGTAAACGTAGTATATAAAATTCTTATTTGATAAAAATTTTATTTGTCATGATCAGTTAATATTTACCCCGTGGAAAATACTCTCCACCGTATTACCATATTTAACAAAGGAAAAACTGAAAAAGTGTGGAAAAATTTGTCTATTAAAAATTAGTCGAAACGAACATTTATCAAAGTGGTTCGGTTAATGGTTCAGATAATTAGTAGAAAAAATCGGTTTTCCGGTTCAAAACAGGTTCACATCCCTGATCCAAAATAAAGATTTACAGGCATGTTCTCATTTCCGACTTCGATCGGAATCGGAATGGAATCAATCTTAAAGAGCTTTGTGTTTCGAAAAACAAAATATAATCGGAACTTTATTGCAACAAAAAAAAATCCGATCGAATTTGGAATCGAGAACATGCCTATTAGAGTTATACAGTAGGGTGAAATTTGTAAAAAAAAGTTTTTTGTGCGTATTTTATTTATTTTTTCTATATAACTTGCTTCAAGACAAAAAATTTGATATATTGTACGGCTCATTCCGAGCGTCGGCCTTGCACCACCTCTAAATGACACTAAAACTAGTAAGGGTGTTACCTTTGGCCAGGCCAAAAAATAATATACCCTGCACTGCAGTGTTTTGAAAATGTTGCTTGTACGGAAGGTGGCATACCTTTTTGACTGAATTCACTTAGTTTTTGCTTAGATTTTGCACTAACTATTCCAAGTATCTGCAGAAAATTTAGTTTCATTGTCTTAAAAATCGCTTTCAGTACAACTTTTTGAAAGTTTTGCTTGTATGGGAGGTGCCACGCCCTCTTTTTCGAGTTCACCAAGTTTTTGTTCAGGACTTGCACTTAATGTTTTTAGTGTTTCAGTGAAATTTGGTTGGATTATCTTTCAAACCACCTGCAGTATAACATTTTGAAACTTTTGCTTATATGGGAGGTGCCACGCCCTCTAGTCCTAATTCGCCTAGTTTTTACTCAGAGCTTCTATTTACTATTTCTAGTATTTTTATGTATTTTGCGTGTGTTATTGCTTATTGCCAACAACGCTCTTTTTACGACAAAACCAACGTACTAAATTTCATTGAATTATCTTGGTTAGTTTTCCCGCCAGCCTGCCAGCCTATCAGCCAGCCAGCCAAACAGATGGACATAGTTATATCGACTCAAGAGGTGATGCTGATCAAGAATATATATACTTTTCTATACCTGCCACGCCTCCTTCTCTGCTTTGCAAACGGAAGGATAAAGTGAATATACCCTGGGTGTAGGGTATAAAATATCTCACCTCACTTTTTTGATACCCTCTTTCAGATTTTTGGGCGTAATCGTGAAAATTTAAAAAACGTTTTTTTTCATCAATCTAATTAAAACGTTTCACCAGAATAGCATCGGAATCACCATTTACTGAGCTGACGAGGGCTCATATTATTTAGACAAGTATTTTCTACGAGCTTCATCTTCAAGAACTTCTATTCAAGTTTAACAATTCCATAAAACGAAACCGAAATGAAATTGGCCAGGTGCAGTTGTGGGGAGTTGTATCGTGAACAAGAAATTAGGAGAGATGTGCAGAAAAACTCGAAAAGTCTGAAAACGTTGCTCCAAAATAGTTTGTACCAATCAATTAAATCAATTATTCCATATGCTCTCTCTAATTGATCAAGTGAAACCACTCATACGAAAATATATTGGGTGTACAACTTAAAAACCGGAATTTGACGGTGGATGTCCGTACTAACAAATATCGTGAAAGCTCGAACTTTATGTATATGTCATTTTGAAGGTACATTTGACAGCTGTCAAAATCAGTCAAAAAAACAATTTTATCTTGCGTGCATCATTATTATTTTTCACGATGAATAACTTCGAAAACTGGAGAAAAACTGCCATACCTAAATAGGAGCGTCAGCGTTATTTTACTCTCAAAAATTTCTCATGTACATACAATTTGTATGGCGCATACCGAGATTGCCAACGCTCAACGTTGAGCTATTCGAATTTCCAATTTTGACAAAGCGTTATGGAGTGAAGTTAGCTGCAGAAAAGTAAAAAAAAAAACAACAATATGATTTTGACAAACAAATGACTTCAACGAATTGCTCTTTATTTCGGTATGGCGCTTTACGCTTTTGTGTAACGTTAAATAACGCAACGCCTGACGCTCCAATTTAGGTATGGCAGAAAGACAGCATTTGCGGGGGGGTTCTAGTGGGTCATTTTTTTGCAAAGAAAACAGCTGCCGAAAGTCATCGCATTCTTGTAGAAGTTTATGGGTACTATGCTCCAGCTGAATCAAGCTGTTGTGAGTGGTTTAAAAGTGGTTATTTTGATGTCGAAGACAAAGAACGTCCTGGTCAGGACCAGCTAGGTGTGATCCATTATGAGCTGTTGCCAGGTGGCCAAACCATTAATGCTCAATTCTATCGTTAACAATTGATCCAATTGAAGCAGAAAATCCAGGCAGAGCGGCCAACGTATGCGACCAGACATGAGTCAATCATTTTCCACCACGATCACGCTCGGCCACATATTGCTGCCCCAGTCAAAAATTACCTGGAAAACAACGGAAAACAACGGATGGGAAATTTTGCCTCACCCGCTTTATAGCCCAGACCTTGCACCATCAGACTACCATTTGTTCCGATCGCTGCAGAATGCCCTATCAGGAATACGCTTCACTTAAGTTCAAGATATCGAAAATTGGATAGATTCATTTTTGGCCGCCAAGCCGGCGCAATTTTTTTGGGATGGAATTCATAAATTGCCTGAAAGATGGGGAAATGTTGTAGCTTCCAATGGACAATACTTTGAATAAAATATATTGTAACATTTTTCCACAATAAAGCATCAAATTTCTGTAAAAAATTCCGGTTTTTAAGTTGTACACCCAATAATATAAATATAATATCAGGAGTTTCAAGAAGTTTCATAATTGCATGCACAACCATAGAAAAATTTGAGTTGAAAATGGAATACGTACCGAGTAACTTGCCATTCACATAAGGTTTGATAATTTTAACTGCTTTTTTCGGCTTTCAAAATTGTATTGCATACTTTTAGGCATTCATTTTAGATAAATAGCTTTTGTTATGAATTTGAAGCTCAATGCTGCGAAGGCTTTAAATCCAACAATTGCTTTGAAGCCACTAGCTCTCAGCACCAAGAAAGTCTAATCGAGACCATTCTATTTTAGAGAAGGTAGTCCTGAAAATCTATATAAGTAAAACAAATTTACTTATTTGCAATGTCATAAAACGTGACGCTAAATCGATAAAAAATAATTGCGAGAATTGGGAGCACTGGCTAAAAGCTGAATGGAGGCTCTATGTTGTGCTCTGAGAGGATATAAAAGGCAGTAAGAAAATAAAGATAAAGCATTTTGTTATATCTATCTATATTTATAGGTATTATTAAAAAATCCAATGATATTTATTTATCTCTTTTATGTAGGTACTCCTATCGGAATCAACATAAACGAGACATTGTGTATATATTTTTTTTTAATATCCATACATAGTAAATATTCCAAAGTTTTTATACAAAAGTACATAAATACTTCAAAGTGCACTGGTAAAATGGCTGCAGTATTTTTATTTCCTCTCTTGATAAACAACGTTTAAATAATTCACTATGAGAGTCGACAGCTGTGAGCTAACATTAAAAAATCCCATATATTTTTTTAAAAATTTTCCATTTATAAAAAGGACAAATTTGTAAATTCATGTGTGACAGATAGCCTCTTGCATTATGAAAGCACAACCAAAAGCACTTGTACGGATAAAATTGTACACATAAATATGATGGTTGGTTTGTGTTAACAATTCAAAATCTAAACAGCCGTGAGCATTTAAAAACGTTCAATGCATCAATTAACATCTGTCCCAGCGGGTCCCTGAAGAAGAGTCCAATATCAAGTCTTGTCCATGCATGAAGTAAAAGGTTGAAACTTAATACATTTTCCGTCTAAGTTTTTTTATTCATCCATGATTTTTAAGTATAAATCCGTTTCAAAGATTTTTGTTCGCACATAACTATTAACTCAGATGAATTTTCCAATAAGAAAGTATAAGGTTTTCATCAAAGTTACTTTCCATTAGCTTATATGGTACAATATCTAGTAAGGGTGTAACCCTTAGCGTGGCCAAAAAATAAATACCCTACACTGCAGTATTTTAAAAATTTTGCTTGTATGTGAGGTGCCACGCCCTCTTGTCCGAGTTCACCTAGTTTTTGCTCAGAGATTGCATTCATAGTTCTTAGCGTCTGAGTAAAATTTAGTTCGTTTATCTCAAAAAACGTTTTTAGTATAGCGTTTTGAAGCATTTGCTTATATAGGAGGTGCCATGCCCTCAATAAAACAATAGAACAATAAAATAATACAACAATAGACTATAGAACAATAAAGAATCTATATATGTGACTTGGTCTATGAAAAGGGGGCTTACGTATCAAAAAAAAAAATTTCCAATTTTTGCCGATTCGTACAAATTGACCTTTAAAAGTTGATTTCCAGTTGTTTTTACAAAATAAATTTTTTCGCACGTAAGCTCCTTTTTCATAGACCAGGTCACATATATCTATATATAAATATACCTGAACAGTTTTTTTTGCGCCCCTTTTGCGAGCTAACCATTTAACCGATTTTCGATATATTTTTTTGTATATGAAAGGTACTGTGGTGTAGAATGCACAAAACCAAAAACTATCCTCATAAGTTGTCATTAAGGCATTTAAAAACAGGATCAAAGTTTTCCATATAATAACAACAACAGCACCCACAGTGTAATGCTGTGTTGTTGAGAATGTGAATGAGACAGTGGAGTGAGAGAGATTTTGTTGTTGTTGTTTTTCTCTTTCTTGCAAAAACCTGTTTCGTTGCACTCTGTCCACGCTCTGCATCGATATTATGGATGTTTTTAGATATTTTGGAGCTCTGCCGATATTTTAGATGTTTTTGTATATTGTTGGTCTTTTATCGATATTTTGGATGTTTCTCGATACTTTTGGACTTTTATCGATATTTTTGATGTTTCTCAATACTTTGGGACTTTTACCGATATTTTGGATGATTTTCGATACTTTGGGTCTTTTACCGATATTTTGGATGTTTTTCGATACTTTTGGACTTTTACCGATATTTTGAATGATTTTCGACACTTTTGGACTTTAACCGATATTTTGGATGTTTTTTCGATACTTTGGGACTTTAACCGATTTTTTGGATGTTTTTCGATACTTTTGGACTTTTATTGATATTTTGGATGTTTTTCGATACTTTGGGACTTTTACCGATATTTTGGATGTTTTTCGATACTTTGGACTTTTACCGATATTTTGGATGGTATTCGATACTTTTGGACTTTTACCGATATTTTGGATGATTTTCGACACTTTTGGACTTTTACCGATATTTTGGATGTTTTTTCGATACTTTGGGACTTTAACCGATATTTTGGATGTTTTTCGATACTTTTGGACTTTTATTGATATTTTGGATGTTTTTTCGATACTTTGGGACTTTTACTGATATTTTGGATGATTTTCGATACTTTGGGTCTTTTACCGATATTTTGGATGTTTTTCGATACTTTTGGACTTTTACCGATATTTTGGATGATTTTCGACACTTTTGGACTTTTACCGATATTTTGGATGTTTTTTCGATACTTTGGGGCTTTAACCGATATTTTGGATGATTTTCGATACTTTGGGCCTTTTACCGATATTTTGGATGTTTTTCGATACTTTTGGACTTTTACCGATATTTTGGATGATTTTCGATACTTTGGGCCTTTTACCGATATTTTGGATGTTTTTCGATACTTTTGGACTTTAACCGATATTTTGGATGTTTTTCGATACTTTTGGACTTTTACCGATATTTTGGATGTTTTTTCGATACTTTGGGACTTTAACCGATATTTTGGATGTTTTTCGACACTTTTGAACTCATATCAATATTTTGGATGTTTCTCGACACTTTTGGACATTTGTTTTTTGCCCGTAACTTGCATTCAAGTATACATTTTTCGGGCTTGTGGGTACCAATAGAAAGCCAAAGCAGTAGGAAACCAAAAAGAAACAATTTTTTTATAATTTTTGAACAAAACATTTTTTTTAACAAATTTTGTAAAGAGCTTGTTTTTGGACAAAATAAATTTTATAACCGGTTTTGGGCCACCCAGAAAATTCCACTTCAAATGCAAAATTATGAAGAAAAACCAGTTAAGAAATATGTATTATCAAAATTTATTTATCAATGAAGTCTCTAGTGGCGAAAAAACATCAAGAAAATGTGACTTTTTCAAATTATTAATCATCCTCATCGGATTCGCAATTTGGCTTTCGGCCGCGATTTGATGATTTTTTGGGTGAAACGGCTTGCAAGGGGCCACCAAGTTCATCCAAAAAACAGCTAACAGAAGTCGATTTATTTATTTTATGGTAAGCCACAACCGATTACAAAAGGTGGCCCACAACCGGTAACGGCAGCCATCCCTTAAGTGACTGGCAAAATTCTCGTGGCGAAAAATTTTGAGCAAACTCGATATAAAATCGGAGAATTCAACGCAAATACTGCATACAAATGCATAACACTCTCCTCTTTGCAATATTTCACTTCGCTTTATCACACTCGCAAAATCTTCAGAAATTACTTTATTGAAAATTTCTTCGTCAATTTTTTTTGTTTTGTTGTAGCTGCGGGTCAGATGCGTCCTTTCACTTCAGTGTTTGCACTAATACTGTCTATTGTCAATGTACACATAACCTGATACTCAGGTCTGTCATCTATACTATTTATATAAAATTGCTTTTATTAAAACCCTATGTAACGATTTGGTACATAATATACCGAACCGATTTTAATAATTTTTTTGTTGAAACCTCCTACGTGTAATAACAAACGGGATTGTGTACTTATTTTTTTGGTTTTTATAAGATAAACCTATCTTTTTTTAGTATGAAGTTGTTGAAAAAAAAAAAAATTCAATGCTTGCATAAAAATTATCGTTTGCATTTTAGTCGCTATAACTTGCTGCGCCATGAGTTATGTGTTGTTGTTGTTGTCTTTTCCGTCTCTTTTATTTACTGTTTTTTTTTATTCTTGATGTTGTGTTATTGATGAGAGCAACAATGAGAGTGATTTCGTCAGTGATGCCAACTCAATATTTTCAATATTTTTGGACTTTTAAAGATGTTTTACATGTTTTTCAATATTTTTCAATTCTTTTTGACTTTTTTCGATGTTTTAGATGTTTTTCGAAACACTTGGACTTTGACCGATTTCTTCGATGTACATATTTCACTATTTTTCGAAACTTTTGATTTTGTTTCGATATATTGAATGTGTTGTTTTTAGACTTTAACCAATTTCTTCAATGTGTTTCAATATTTTTCAAAATTTTTGGGCTTATACCGATATATAGGATGTTTTTCGATTTTTTTTTTTGTAATTTTACCGATATTTTGGATGTTTTTCGATAAACTTAGACTTTTGCCGATTTCTTCGATGTGTTGCAATATTTTGCAAAACTTTCGGATCTTTAGCGATATAAAGGTTGTTTTTCTCCAACTTTAACCGATATTTTGGATGTTCTTCTATAAACTTGGACTTTATCGGTTTCTTCGTTGTGTTTCAATATTTTCCGAAACTTTCGGAACCTTTTTCGATATAATGAATATTTTTCGATATATGTATTTGGACTTTCACCGATTTCTTCAATGTTTTCCAATAGTTTTGGACTTTTACCGATATGTAGGATGTTTTTCGACATTTTTGGACCTTTACCGATATTTCAGATGTTTTTCAATATTTTTCAAAACTTTTGGACTTTTACCGATATTTTGGATGTTTTTCGTTATATGTATTTGGACTTTTTGGATATTTTTGATGTTTTTCGATACATTTGGGCTTTTACCGATATTTTGGACGTTTTTCTATAAACTTGAGCTCTTACCGATTTCTTCAATGTATTTTTTAATATTTTGCGATACTTCTGTTTGTGGCACATTGTTTTAAAAAATAAAAAAAAGTTTTCGTTATTAGCTTCTTTGTGCAATCTGGCTTTTTATTAAAACCCGTGCAACGCCGGGTAAAACAGCTAGTATTTTATAAAAGTCAAAAAATACAAGGGGTGGCCCACAACCGGCGACGGCCCACAGCGGGTTACCTTACCCTACTCGAAAACATTGTATCAATCTTTAGAAGAATGGTCAAAATTTGGCCACCGGCGATACTAGTAAAGAATAATTTGTAAACTATAAATCATAAACATTGTGAATAAACTCGTTCATTTCATCTTAATTCTAAAATCAATTTGGCCTACATAAGGAACTTCAAAAGAGTTAGTTTCTATTAAAAACCATTTTTGTAAAAAAGCAAAAAATTTCGTTGATAACATCTTCAGCATTTTAATTTCCTTTTCTTTTACAATTTCGTTAATAAATAATGAAAAGAATCAAGGTCATGAAAGCTACTTAAAAAGACCATATCTTACTTTTATTCAATCAACTCAAAACTAATTAACTTGTCTTCATTATTTGGAACAACTTTAAAAATAACTTCATTAAAATGCAATGATACAAATCCTTGCGATATTAAACGAAATGCTAAAAATAGAATAGTCAGATTTCAACGCAAAAAAAAAAAAAAACATTCCCAAAAACTAAACGTAAAGCCAGAACGCTTATAAAACAAACGAAAACGGTAAAACATGCAAAAAGTTTTCCTAAAACAACAACGCAACGAACGAACTTTCGCCATTGTCACTTGCAATCTGCACTTTTTGGTTGAATTTCCGGAAAACAAGGAATACAAAGAGGACAACAGCCAGCCACAGCTGCAGCAGCAGTAGCGGCAACACTACGACCTTAACAACGACATGAGTCAGGAGGCATTGTTGAATGACACTTTGCATGACAAATACGAGTGTGTGTGTTTGTGTGCTAGAGAACAAGTGAGAGTATTTTTAAAATAATTTTTTATCTCTCTTTCTCACTCTTTTGAATTTCAATTTTATTTTTAACTTAGAATTTTTGCTTTTTTTTATTTTATTTTGGAAAATAGAAAAATTACGAATTTATATTTATTATTCAGCACCGAACGTCACAGTTTTGGGAGGTTTGGAGGAGCCTTGCGAGCAATGTTCGAAGAGGTTAAGAGCAATAACTAATGACACTTGGCATAGAGTCATGTGGTGATGAGCACAAGCATAAGCAGCAGCAGCAGCATCCATTCGTGCACGAATCGTAACAAATTTTATGCCAAAGCTTCCGCCGCAACTTAACGATGATTACAGGTTAAGCGTGCGAGAGAGCCGTTTTTTCTTTGCCTTCGAAAAAAAAAAAAAAAATCAAAAAGTAAAGGAGGTCGAGCACGTGAATGTGGCTTCAGAGTTGAGTTGAGCACAAGGTGGAATTTTTAAACGTCACGATGTAAAACCAAACCAAAATAAATAATGTTTGCAGGTAAAACGGTGACAATTTAGGTTTCTCTTCTTTCTGAGCATTTGAGTTTTTTTTTTGCTCCACCGAAAGAAAAGTGAAAAAGCAAATAAATGTGGCAAAACTTTTAATAGACTGTGAGGTTGGTTGTATGGTTTTTGGGATTAAGGTTGAGAGTTTGGTAGCAGGTATTCGAATATTGAAGGGGTATATCACGAAAAATGCAAATTATTTTTAGGTTTGTTTGGAAAATGTGCTGCTTCGTCTTATGGTAACCATACAGTGGGTATGGAAATAATATTTGTTACAAAGAGAGAGATAGTACGAAATTAAGTTTTCAAGCTATCGTTTTTACTTTTAAAGGTTTGTCCACTGGTTTGTGATGCAATCAAAATAAGAAATATTTCCAATTCATTTTAAAAAATTTTGCTTAAACTCACTTTTATTCAAATCTTTTCAATATCTCTCTCTTTTTTACAAAAGTCACTTAAATCCGTAGGACTTTCACCCAACGTTTAAATAAAAGTTTTTTATAGTTTAGTACACAATTAACTTTTGTTATTCGCTCTAAATTGTTTGAATTGTTAAATAAAATCTTGCTCTTCAATACCTTTTACAACGGTATAACTGGAATTTTCTCGACGGTTCGCGCAACACCTATACAAAAAGGTTGTCAATTACAAAAATTTTCCCCCCAACAGTAACCTGAAAATATTGTTGCTTATAAAATTTTCCATAAAAATGACAATTTAATTGTTTTCGCACGACTTATATCTCAGGAGATATCCTAATTTAATATTCGAAAAAAATTTGTAAATTATGCATGCCGCTTAAAAGTAGGCGCAGTGATGTTTTGAGCTAAAAATAACGATAACTCATAGACGGTGACTCGCACGTTATAGTAAAAATATCTGTTTATAGGGAATTACTTGAACTATAAGTTATATATCGTGTTTTTTTCGTATGACCTATACTTTGGGAGATATTTTTTTAACAAACCTGAAATTTCGAAAAAAAGTATTTTTTCAAAAAATCTCCAAAACGATTCGTTCTAGAAAAAAAAAATTGCTATTACTTACTATGCGCACTCATTGTTCAATTTTGAATGATTTTCAAGTCGCGATATCTCATAAAGGGCAAGTCTTACGAAAAAACAGTTCAAAGAGACCCTTGTAGGAAATTAAACGTTAAACGGTTTTTTTTTCTTAATTTTAGGTTTGCTTGAAAAAATCTCCTAAGCTGTAGGTCATATGATTTCGATCTATTTTAAAAAAACGTTTTTTTTCTTAATTTTAGGTTTGCTTAAAAAAATCTCCTAAACTGTAGGTCATATGAAAAAAAATTTAATTGTTGATTGTAGTACAAGTAATTCCCTATAAACATATATTTTACTTTAAGCGAATGACTCATATATCGTAATTTTAAGCTCAACACATCACTGTGCCTACTCATAAGCGGCATGCACAATTTACTATTTTTTTTTTGAATTTTGAATTTGGATATCTTCTGAGCTATAAGTCATACGAAAACAATTTGAAGGTAATTTTTACAGAAAATTTTATAAGCTACAATATTTTTCCACAAAATTTTTCTCTAAATGTAACCGTTTAAAAGATATTTGTGAAAAACTGATTTTGGACGCATGTTTCCAATATGGCAGCGCGAGCGAACACGACTCGAGGTAGCAAAGTTGAAATTCTGAAAGAGCACATCAAAATCTATAAAATGACTCATTTGCAAAAATTCCGCAAACTTTTCAGTTAAAACTACCAAATGACTGTACTATAAAGATTTTGGAAATTTTTTTTCTAAAATATTTAACACAGATTAGGGAATAAAATAAGGTTTTTTTTTTGGACCAATATTTTTCATTTATTATTGAAAATCCCTATTTCAAATATATACAAATTTAAACAACTTCTCCGCCTCTGACAAAATTATAAGAAATATGTGGGCACTCGCTACAAGCCTAAGAACTATTGGGGTTGTCGATGTTGGCTTAAAAGTTATCAACAATATAGTGTGCCGTGCAAAACATTTTTTGGTAGTAGAGAAAAACAAGGCATCTTACAAAAAAAGTGCATAAGGCATTAAATGCTTTGAATCGTCTAAGGAATACTTTTATTTATTTTTTGGAATTTTTTCAAAATTATGAAATGTCGCAGAAAGTTCCAAAAAATTCACATGTATACCTTAGATGATCCTTAGCATGCACTTTTTTCATAAGATGCTTTGTTTTTCTCTAGAAAATCTTTACTAGCTGCAACAAAAAATCATTTTTCTTGAAGACTTTTTTATGTTTTTACGTTTAAATTCTTAAGTGGTTCACTTGAGAAATTCTGGACCTATAGGCTTATATATCTGCCAAATGCCCTGCAAAACTTCGGAAATGAAGGTAGGGAGTTGCACCTTTTTCAGCTACCATTATGAAACATTGTACTTTGGATTTACATTGCTTCTGTTAAGCACCTTGCAAGATGATTTGGGGGGTGAGGGATAAGGCGAAGTGCCGTTTCACTTACTCACTTAAATATCTCATTATCTATCATTATAAAACTTCTATATATCATTGAGTTAGGTTAGGTTAGGTTAGGTTGCGCGGGCATCGTCGGCATATATGCAAGCCAACTTCCACTTAGACCAATCTACTGGTCCATTGTGATCCCTCTTTAAATACGGTACATAGTTCTGAGATACATACAATTAATTTAATTTAATTCAGTATATTTTATACAGCTATCAATCTTGTTGAAGCTTATTCACTGGTTGTTGACTACTATTTGTGTTTTCTGTTCCCATTTTGATGCCTTGATGTATTTCAGGATCTTAGCGGGGTCTATCTCCATAAGTTCTTGCATATCCTGAAAAAAGAAGTATCCAAATATTTTAAATCTTGTTTTTGCAAGTGCAGGGCACCGGCAAAGATAATGTTGACTATCCTCTTCCACGTCACTGTCTCCACACCATCTACAAAGATCGTCAGTCTCAAACCCCATTTGTCTCAAGTGCTTGCATAACGTATTATGCCCTGTAACTACTACTATAAATGACTTCAGATCACTCTTGCTGCACTTTAAAAGCAATTTAGTAAACCTTATGCTATAGGAGTGCTATAAATAGTTTTGGTCGTTTGATAATGGGTCGAATTGCCCCATCTCTTCACCATCTCCAAAACCATTTTATATGAAATTATCTTGCAATCGTGTGACATTGGTGGTGATTAATATTCCCTGTAGGCAATAATGAGCCCTTTCTAGCTAACTCATCTGCCTTTTCATTTCCTTGAATATTTTTATGACCGGGTATCCCGCACAGTTCTAAATTGTGTTGTTCGTTAAGAACTTGAAGCTCTCTGCGACAACTGCTGACTACCTCAGACCTTATATTCCTATTTTGCAGAGCTTTAATGGCTGCTTGACTTTCGATGTAAATAGTTATATCGGTAGGTGATATATCCCTCATCGAAATCAACCTTGCCGCCTCTGCTATCGCAAATATTTCCGCTTGAAATACTGAACAATTGTCAGATATTTCTACCGACTCTGAGAGATTAATTGGTTTCCTGAAGATCCCGCAACCAGTTCCCATGTCCATTTTAGAACCATCCGTATATACTTCTAAAGTGGTATCATTAAGGACATTATTGTTCTCCCATTGTTTAAGTGTGGGATATTGGACTTGTATGCTTTTACTAAAATCTGTGAATACTTTAATGTAATCTGTCTGACTTATTTCTGGCAAAATGGTTGTGTGCCCATAGCTTAATGTATTGAATTTATAGGTCTGATTTAGTCTAACAGATGTTATGGCAGCCTTTGTAGAGATCTATTGGCAGGACATTCAATATAACTTCGTTGGGTTAAAACTACAACTAGACATCTACATTTTTCATGTTTTGAGAAAAAAGCGTTTTAAGTTTTTTGAAATTTGTTTTTTGTATGGGACTTTGCAGTTTTTAGCATTTTATTATATATATAAAATTGATTGGAGATTACATTTCAAAAAACCTGGGGCATAGAACCATTTTTTCTGCATGTTTCTGTATACTTAACTCAAAACATCAATATATGTAGATGTCTAGTTGTATCTTTAACCCGATGATATGTTCTCTAGGCTGTTTGAAATTATTGCTTTTATTTCCTTTCAAAAAGGTTCAATAGTTGAAAGGATATGGTGCAAGGAGAACCCATAATATTAATATTAGCTGGTGGCGCATTTTATTTCTTTGTTTTTATTATGAGTTGTATGGTAAAGTGTATTTTTGTATCTAGTGAAAGAGAAATGGGGTAAATATTACTGAAAAGAACATAAAATTTTTCATAAAAAAGTTCATAATCATTTTTTTCGTTTATACCTTATGGTCTACATAAAAAATTTGAAATTTGAATATGACAATAAAATCTGATAGCCCATTTTTGCGATAGCGTCCCCCTTGTGGGTCGAAATTTTTCTTGTTATAAACATTCCAAAATTCGTGTATTTGCTGGGTTTTGGGTGCGCTGTTATCAAAGAGAACTATAGAAAATTCTTTCAGCCACAAAGTCACCCCCTCGCATCCCCTTATAAGCGCCCAGGGTGGTTGAAAGTAAATTTTTTATGAAAATTAAAAATGTTAGTAATTTTATGGTTTTTCAGTGTTTTCATAAAACTTATTGTTCCATTAAGCCATTATATCCTGTTTTTATGGGTCCTTTTGACCCCTTTTTCCAAAAACTGGGTTAAAATGGGTTGATGTGTTCTACAAAAATTTTTCACTTAAAATATTACTAGGCGTCACACAAGACAAAAAATGCTTAAAACCTAAGAATATTCCGTAAAAAAATGTAATAAAATAGATTGAATAAGGAGCAAAAACATTTCGTCGATAACCTTTTACGCATTATTCGTAAGTTTTAAGTATTTTTATACCCAGGGTATATTCACTTTGTCCTTCCGTTTGTAACGCAGAGAAGGAGGCGTGGCAGATATAGAAAAGTATATATATTCTTGATCAGCGCCACCTTCTGAGTCGATATAGCCATGTCCGTCTGTCTGGCTGGCTGGCTGGCTGTGTGTGGAAATACATTTTTTGAGAAAACTAAGCAAGATAATTCAATGAAATTTGGTGCACAGCCTCTGTCGTCAAAGTTAGCTTGGGGGATTGAAAATGAGCGAAATCGGTCAACGGACACGCCTACCGCCCATACAAAAAATATATTCAAAATGTAACTTTTTTAGTATTTTTCACGATAATGCAACCAAAATACACATAAATACTACGAATTGTAAGCGCAAGCTCTAAGAAAAAACTGGGCAAATTCGGACAGCAGGGCGTGGCACCTATCATATAAGCAAAAGCTTCAAAATGCTATACTGAAAGCGTTTATTGAGATAATCAAACTTAATGTTACTCAGACACTAAGAATTATAACTGAAAGCTTTAAACAAAAACTGGATAAAATCGGACAAGAGGGTGCGGCACCTCCCATATACGCAAAAGCTTCAAAACGCTATACTGAAAACATTTTTTGAGATAATCCAACCAAATTTCACTCAAATACTAAGAACTATATATTCAAACTCTGAGAAAAAAATGGGTGACTTCGCACAAGAGGGCGTGGTACTTCCCATATAAGCAAAATTTTTAAAATACTGCAGTGTAGGGTATTTAATGTTTGGCCAGGCCAAAGGTAGCACCCTTACTAGTTTGTCTTTTATGACTCCTAGTGAAATTTTAAGTGGAAAATTTTTTAGAACATATTAAACCATTTTAGCCCAGTTTTTGGAAAAAGAGGCCGAAAATATCAATTAAAACAGCATATAATGGGTTCAGATGTTTTAGAAAATTGTTTTTTGCGTGATTTTATGATGACCTTGGGACAACAAGTTTTAGGGGTGACTTTGTGGCTGAAATTATTTTTGATTACAGCGTACGCAAAAACCTAACAAATACACAAATGTTTATACCAAGGGGAATGTTGACCCATAAGGAGGAAAGTAGGGGGCGCTAGCGCGAAAATGGTCAATCAGATCGATTTCTAATTGTCACATTCAGGCTCAGCGCTCCAAAATATATCGGGGTAGGAGGGTCTCCACTCTTGAATATACCCTTTTTTTTTTTGTGTGCCTGTGTTATCTAACAAATTTTGGGTAGGGGATTGGGCGAAGGGAATTACTCTTCCATACAAAAGTTAACAGAGATTTGAAAAATTTTGTTTTTGGAGAGGTTTTTGCCCTATGTACCTTCATAATATTTTATACAGTTATCAAGATTCATTAGAATTAAAGTGTATACCTCTAATCTACGGTGCCGTGACATAATCCCCACGGACATAATCCCCATTTACTATATGGGGATTATGTCCGCAAGTTATTCGGACATAACCCCCATTTTTTCAATGGGGATTATGTCCGCAAGTGTTTCGGACATAATCCCCAGGAAAAAACGGACATAGTCCCCATAACGATATTTTATTATTGACAACAGAAGCAGCTCAGGATTTGCAACTCCCAAAAATTCCAATACCGTTTCCGCGGCGGTCTTCAGCCGCTGATCAGTCTATAATATATCCAACACCTAGTTTGCTAGCCACAGTAACTTTACATAAGGGTAGGGGTAAGTGGGCGGTCTGCGGCCGCAGCTCAGGATTTAAAACTCCCAAAAATCCAACACCGGCTTCGCGGCGGCCTTCGGCCGCGAATCAGTCTATAATATATCCAACACCTAATTTGCTAGCCACAGTAATTTTTCATAAGAGTAGGGGTAAGTGGGCGGCCTGCGGCCGCAGCTCAGGGTTTAAAACTCCCAAAAATCC
Source organism: Calliopum simillimum (assembly GCA_951812925.1). Lineage (NCBI taxonomy): Eukaryota > Metazoa > Arthropoda > Insecta > Diptera > Lauxaniidae > Calliopum > Calliopum simillimum. The sequence continues at coordinate 90,147,624 of OX638369.1, read as the reverse complement.
AACACCGGCTTCGCGGCGGCCTTCAGTGGCGGATCAGTATATAACATCCAACACTACATAAATTTTTTAAATGGATTATTGCAAAAATTTTGTTCAATCTTAATTACATTTTTCGGACATAACCCCCATTGGGATTATGTCCGAAAAATTTGCGGACATAACCCCCATGGCTAAAATGGGGATTATGACCGAAAAATTTTCGGACATAATCCCAATTTACGAAATGGGGATTATGTCCGTTGGGATTATGTCTGGTAACCCTAATCTACTCCCCACCAATTTTTGGTAGTTTGGTAGACATAATATACAGCCATATACAGAGTTTCATGATAATAAATGCAGTAAGTGCAGAGAAAGTTGTGCTCTGTGAATGACAGACACAATATACGAGTATATTCATGTACCAATGTTATTGAATCTCCAGTTAAACATACTGAAGCAGCAAATTTACTGGCGATACGGGAACTCTTCTGCATAAAATGCAAGCATTTTATACTGATCTTGAAGTTTTTACATTCCACTGTGCATTACAATGCAATTTTCCACATGCATGCACATAACTATTAGTACTTACTTGTGTGTGTACAAAATTACTTACGTATGTGTTTGTTTGTTTGTTTAAATGTCGAAAACTTTTAACACAAACAAACAAAGCAGCAATCAGTTACCAACAAATACGTGTGTTGGTTTCCAACTTTGCATTTACTTATGTACTCGTACATAGGAATGGGTAAGTTTGCTTAAAAAATTTAAGTTTTAAATACAAAGGGTGAAAGGGCAAAATGTGTCCAAAGCACGCTGGTATGCAGTATTGATCCAAATATTTACAATGCTATTTGCAAAAAGCTCATTAAAAGAACTGAGATGAAAATTTGAAAAAATCCTTTAACTTAATTACCTTGGTAACATGAATAAAAACGCAAAATTGCGTTGCTTTAAGATTACGAATTGTCCACAGCAACCATAAGTCGTGACGACTAATTGCAAGCTGTAAAAACAAGAACCTCATTAGATGACTATCTCACAATTTTATTTCAGGCTGAGGCTTATGTTGGGTCTCACCATGTGAATAGTAAATAAGAAATTGCTGCAGAGGAATGATTTTGATTTTTTTATTGAAAGATATTTAATTTTTCATTTATTTATATAATAATGCATTAGTACAATAAGAATACATTTCTCCAATGAAAACAGTGAACATAAGACAAATGTTTAAGCCATTGTTCAAATTTCGGATGACATCGTAGCTTAACTATTTTACTATTTCATCAAATAACCTTATTAGTTAGTCACTAAGGTCGTGAATTGTTTCCGATTTATTTGCCAGATGATTCAAATGAAAGAAATCAAAGGTAGTCAATCAACATTACCATTGTCTGTATGTATCTATTCTCCTTTAACTCCTAGGAGAAGCATAGGGCCAATATGAAACGACTCCATTTGTTGAGGTTCCTTGCGATGACTTTGATCTCTTGCCATGAACTTCCCGATTCTTGTATTTTCTTTTCCAGCGACCTTTTTCAGTTGGTTTTGGGTCTACCATGTCCTCTACTGCCTTGTGGATTCCACTCAAGAGCCTGACGACAAACTTCGCTGAGTGGTTTCCTGAGAGTGTGACCAATCGATCTCCACTCTCGCAGCTTGACTTCGTTTGCTATAGCTCTCTGCGCACTTTCGTTTTGGTGGATATAACGGAAAAGGACCATATTTTGTTCAGTTGAGCAAGCTCGCCTTTTGCTTCTGCTATTCTTGAGTTGATATCTTCTTTTGCTCCACCATCCATGGAGATAATGCTGCCTAAATACGTGAAACTGTTGACGTTTTCGATGTCATCACTGCCAGCTTTAAACGTGATGTCATTTTTGTTTGCGTTCAGCTTTTAAAGCCGGCCTTCTGCGATTCCAAGACAATCTTGCTTTGCATATCTGAGTGTTTGGGCGATAGAAGGCAAATGTCATCAGCGTAGTCGATATCTTCTAGATGTTCGCTAAAGCTCCATTGGATACCCCTTTTGGCCTTATTAATAGCTTTATCTAAGATATCGTCAAGAATGAGAAGGAAGAGAGATGGTGACAGTAAACACGCCTGCCGTACGCCTGAATTAGTGGTGAACCCGTTGTGTAATACATTGCCTTTAAAGCCTTCATATTGTGCACTTACTAAGTTTATGGCCTTTGTGGCAATACCTCTTCGCTGCAGTCAAACCCAAATGTTTTCTCGGGAGACACTGTTGAAGGCAGTGCTGTAGTCTACGAAAACAAGTTGAAGTGTAGCACGCCACTCACATGATTGTTCGACAATTATTCTGAGGGTGTGATGATCCACGCATGATCGGTTTGGCCGGAATCCTGCTTGTTGCCTGCTTGGCCGAATCAAGTTTTTCGCATACCCTGTTTAGAAGCACTTTTGTCAGTACTTTTTCGGCACTCGCTGAGGTCACCTTTTTTCGGCAATTTGATTAGCATGCCATGTAGCCAATCTTCTGACAAACGCTCTTCGCTCCAGATTCTGGAAATTAGGGGATGAAGAATCTTAGCTGATGTAATGGGGCATGCTTTTAGCAGTTCAACTGTTATTTGATCTATACCGGCGGCCTTGTTGTTTTTCATGCTTTAGATAGCTTTCACTATTTCATTAATTGTAGGCGGATGAGTTTGTATTCGACTACTATTCCGTTTTTGTTTTTGATAGGGCGATTCTATTGGTGTTCTCTGCCACATAGTCTAAGGCTGATATCGTAAAGCTGCCTGAGATTTTGAGCATTCGCAGCGCTTTTGGCTTTGCTCGTGAGGTCGTTATACATTCTTCTTTTGTCTTGTCTGCACGATCGCTTGACTTCTTTATTGAGAGAGTTTTAGACGTTTTCGGCGTCGCTCTTTTGCGCTCTAGTTTTAGCATCATCTCTCAGTTTTTTCACGCTTCTTTTTTTTTCAACAAGACAACACGTTTCCTCGCTCATCCAGTGTTTCTTATTAGAGGGTTGGAACCCAAGTATTTTTTCACTGGAGCTTAAGAAAGCAGCCTTACCAGCACTCCATGATGTTTCAATGTTTCCATCACAATCGGTCGGGGCTGCTTTGAGTTCTTCAATGAAAGACCTATGGATCTCGTCGTTCTTTAGCTTAAGCAATTCGATTTTTTTTTGCCACAGAATGTTACTGGAACGTTTAATAGCAGCAAGTTTTAGTTGAATGACAGCGACGAGAAGGTGGTGATTGGAGCCTATGTCAGCGGTCGTCTTTACTCGTACGTCCAGAAGACTCCCTTTCCATTTTTTGCTAATGCAAAAATGATCGATTTGATTTCAGTGATGTCATCTGGCGACACCCAAGTAGCTTAATGGCATGTTTTGCGTGTGAAAAGCGTACCTCTAACGACAAGACCGGCTGTATTGCAGGCGTCAGTGAGAAGCTCTCCATTGTCGCTTCTCGTACCCAAACCATGTCTTCCAATCACGTGTTCAAGGTGAAGGTTTAGGTTTTCTGAGCCATCTTTGGCATTCAAATCACCAATAAACAGAATGTCGTTCTTGTTAATCTGTTAATCGCTGCAGCGAGCTGACTGTAGAATTCATCCTAGGTTTCTTTCTCTGCCAACTCGGTGGGTGCGTATGCTTGGAAGATGCTTATATTTCTAGTATAGAAACTTTTCGCCGTCAGGTAGTACATATTCGCCCACACCGTTTCATTTACACTAGCTTAATTTCAATATTTCAAGGTTAAATTTGTAGAATTCTCATACGGCTTGATGTATTTTGCCTGTATCATTAAGAGTTCGGACATTCCAAGTTTTCATCGAGAGGATTTCAAAATTTTTGCAAACCATAGTGGTTCCGATTATAGAAGAATCATTTCTAATTATGCATGTTTCTTGCACCTCCAAATCCGATGTGCATGCTGCCGAGGCAGGTAGATTAACGACATTGTGGTGGGTACCACTTTGAGATATATTTTCCATCGTTTTTCGATCCATGCTTCATTAGTATAATCTTCTCGGCAACACCCCACGCAGCAAGTTATAAGCTTAAGGCTGGATCTGGCAAGAAGAAGATCAGGATAAAATAAGATAGGAAATATTTTGCCTTAGTTAAGAAAAAAGCGTTCCAATTTCTTTATTTCCATAGGTTTTTCTTAAATGTGTCTCGATCTCCCAGAATTGTCTTTACGCCCCTTAGGGAGACGCCCCCCACTAGTTGAAAACCTCTGATGTATATCATGAACAATTTGAACTAGAGCCGGCAGATAAATGCGTATGGGAAATGGTTCCATATATTTACGGAAAAGCTTCTATCTTATTATGAATTAATCTTTCAGAACTCCCAACTGTTTTTATTTTTTTTGGTTAAATGGAACTTTTTAAAGTAAAAAAAAAGAGTTTAAGTGCATATGTAAAGGGCACCTATATAAAAACCATTCACCATAATTTGGCAAATAAATAGATGAGGTCCGACAAATATATAGATGGCACTGGGATCAATAACACCTACTGAAAAAAGACTCAGTGCCATGCCTCCATATAAATGTAGGTAATAAAATAAAATGAATAAGGGACACAAAAATTTCGTCTATAACTTTTTACGCATTATTCTTAAGTTTTAGGCATTTCTCATCTTTGGTACCTGTTTGGTCGGGGACCAAAATTTATAGCTTTCGCTATACACAAATATCATAAAAATTTAAAAGAGATACCTTTGCTGAGACTCCGCTACACTGCTGCAGCGCTTGGACACTTTTAGCACGTTGGGCGTGCACGGTGATGGCGACGGACACCAAATCGGCGCTTCTGGCGATGACCAAGAGTCAATGATGCTGACCAGGGGTCGTTCTTCATGACCTGGAGTCGCTGTTCGTGACCATGAGTCACTGTTTCTGGCGTGGATGAAACGCCAAGGTAAAGCGATGAGCTGTATTAAGCTTAAACCGCAGCCAGCAAAGAATTCCGACAGAATAATGAAAACTCGAGACTTTTACTTTTATTTAGGTTTTAATATTTATTTAAAAAACTACTTTATTCGAATAAAAATGGATATATATCAAAATTTTACTATTAAGAATTTCTGCCGTTGTTTGCTGTGTTGGTTATTATCAAGAGTGAGCAATTTTCCCAACTTGAACTTTAGACTTCAAGTTGAAAAAATGTGCTGAGCAATTGTCAGCAATAAATATTGCATTCGAGTGAGCGAGACGGCAACACTCTTTGCGCTAAAAAGCATTCTATACATTTTTCCAAGTTTTGATCATCGTCTGTAACGAGCAGTTACAGATCGAATGGGTGGGTAGTGTTGCCGTTCGTCAAAGAATCAAACTGGAGTTTGGGAGTAAAAGTTTACGCATTTCCCTGCGTAAACAGTACCCCTAATGAATTTTTTCATACAATATTTTTGTACAGTAAATTAACCCATTATAACCCCGTTTTTGGAAAAAGAAGTCAAAAAGACCCATAAAAACAGGATGTAATGGATTGAGATGTTTCAGAAAATTGTTTGTTGCGTGATTTCATGAAAACCGTCGAGCAAACAGGTTTATGAAAAACCTTAAAATACACTGAGGGGATTCCTGAAAACGTGTAAAAGCCTCGAAAACCTCGTAAACTGGTAAAAGTTGTCAAAATCAATACAAAATTTGACAGTTTTACGAGTTTACGAGGTTTTCGAGGCTTTTACATGGTTTCAGGAGTCGCTTTACTAACATTTTAAATCTTCATAAATCTTCATAACAATATTAAGATATTTAGCTCATAAAGAACGAGTAATGGATACAATACTAGGACATGATATAGGAACATTGAATATAGTTGTGTATCTTATGAAACTGCAATTTCAACCTTTCTTATTTCGTGACGATTGTCAGAATCCACTTCCCGTCTTCTTTTGAGCATTATGAGTTTTATAGATGACTCCTAACGAAGGCATTTTGTCTCGATTCTTATAAAGAAGTTGTATGCTTTTTGGAACTTAATTTCCCCCTCCTATCACATTCAACTACTAGCAATGTGACTTTGATAAAAATTGTAAGTGAATTTCAATGTTAAAAAAAAGAAGAAACCAACACAAAAGAGATATTTGCTGCATGCAATGAAAATTTTTCATTTATGTATTGAATTCAAATGTGAAAGTTTTACTTTCTGCTCCATTTTGCATAAATAAGCACTGCCTTACTAACCGACACAGACAGACAACGTGCGCGAGTATGTGTCAGTGACTGTATGTGAATGTATGACGATTGAATGGCTGGATATAAAGAATTGGGTACAAGAGCTTGAACGCCTAAAAATATGCTGCAGAAAAAGGAAAAATTAAACGCGAGCTCATACCGCCGTTAGTCCTTGTCAATGCGAAAAGTGTAAAACATCAAAATAATATTTACATACACACGCAGTTTTTCCACTCCACGTCCCTCCCCCCACATACACTCAATATCCATAGAAATTCAATCGTCAAAACCTTGAAATATCAAAGTATTTTATTGCATTATGTTTTTATTATTGCATTTATTATTATGCTAAATACCAACAGCAGCAGCAGCAACTACAACAATGTGAAAGTGTATGAAAAATAAATTCAACTGATTTTGGTGATAATTTGAAAAACCAAAAAAAAAAAAAAATACTTATTTTTTTTACCCAAAAAATTTGCAAACCCAAAATCCGACCAAAAATTTGATTGTAAAGAAATAAATGAAAAAAATCCAATGCTTTTCAAAACCGCAATGGCGAAAACTTCAACAAGTCAAAAAGTTCTAAACGTGTATGGTTTGTTTGTGTGTATGTATGTATATGTGTGATTTGCACAAGCACTTACTTGTTGGGATTTTGCTGCTGCTGTTGTGTGTGTGTGTGGCTCCAAAGCAACAAAGCGTTGAAGGCTTATGGGATACGCCAAGGCAAACAAAAAAGTGAAAAAATCGCGTGTTCTTCAAATCGCATTCATAAACAAATTTAATTTAATTTTTATTTTCTTTTTATTTCTTGCGGCATAAATTTACATTAGAAAAAAAAAGAAGAAGAAAAGAGCCCTAAGTGATTGCAGCATGACTGTCAGAATGTGTTTGTATGTGGCTTTGATTTCGTGGTTTCATACGCTTAAATCAACAACATAATAAGTTTAAGCTTTTGGAGCACTGATTTTGCTCAATTTATCTAAAATATGTTTTGCTAATGCAATAACACAAGGTAGGAACATAAGAAAGATAAAATCAGGGGTCGAATCGACGCGTCCGTGAACGTACAACTTGTGACGTAAAATCATGTGTTTCACATGTATTTCGCATTACTACTTAAATACATGATTTTACTTCAAGAATTGTGCGTTCACTGATGCGGCGATTCAGCCCCATGCTCCACAGAATCCAAAAATCATCTCCATTGTCTTCAATGAGCTCTTGGTTTTAGCGATGAATTGAAAAGTTTTGATCAAAATAACACAGGACCACAAAAAAAAAAGTCCTGTAGTAGAAAGTTGATGTACCATACGGTATGGTTTTTAATGTGCTAAAAACGAATCCGAGGTCAGAATTTAGCCATCACCCTCAGATTTTGAGATATCCCTGCTTAAAGTTGCAGAGAGCACTGTTTTCAGGCTTATGGTGCAGTTGCAGGAAATGTGGTAGCTACATTTTTTCAATGACATCGAATAGCCACAATCTTCCTTATAAAACTCAGGCTTCAAATTTTTCCGATTGGACTCTTACTTTCAGAGTTATCTAACTTTGAAGTAAAGGGTCATCATTTTTATATGTTAAATGGATTTTACGCTACAAATAAATATAATGTAGTGCTTTGTATGGGGGTTGAGATACGTTTACTTCAAACGGTGATATCTCGGGAAGTAAAAGTCCAATCGAAAAAATTAGAATGTATAGTTTTATAAAAAAGATTATAGCTATTCGATTCCATTGAAAATATGGAACTACATCGTTTCCTGGATCTGCACCATAAGCCTAAAAACAGTGCTTCCTGCAACTTTAAGCAAAGATATCTCAAAATCTGAGGGTGATGGCTAAATTCTGATCTCGGATTCGTCTTTAACACATTGAAAACCATACCGTATGGTACTTCAACTTTCTACTACAGGACTTTTTTTTTTGTGGTCCTGTGTAATCGATTACACAGGCGCAAAGCAAATAAAAAACTATATTTAAGTTATGACTGGTCATGTCCACCCATACTTACTTTTTGAAGCTGAATCAGAATCCGAAGTCAAAATTGGTAATATGAAGTTGCAGGAAACGCTGGCGCAGTTCCAGAAAAATATGTTATTCGTTTTTTGTTAAGGGTGCAATTAAAGGACAACAGCTTGATTGAGGACCCTGCACGTAAATAAAATATTGCAGCTGTTTAACGTTGATTTCTCAATTAAAATGACTTTATTTAAAAAATGAACAGCTAGAGATCAATTATTAAAAATTATTTGGATTTTTTTAGCACATGGTCTGCGCTTGTCGCACTTTTTGGAGATATTCGCGCTCTTGGAAAAATGTTTGCTTACATCAAATTTGTACAATCCATTTTAATTTTTTATGTTAATCCATATTCTCTTGATGGAAATGGATTAGTTTAACGATGTTTCCAAATCTATGATGAGCGTATGATACACAATTCTGTGTCAAAATCTGGACACAGAAAGATTGATAGACTGCTTCTATTTGAAACCATTCCAATCTTTCGCATCAATCTATATTCCCTGGACTAAAATGCATTGATCCGATTCTGTATCCAAATCTATCCGAGAAATCTGGAACACAATTCTGGATCAAAATCTGGAATCAGATAGCTAGATTGCGTCTTTTTTCATCCATTTCAATACTTCGTAACAATCCATATTCCCTGGATTTAAATGGATTGATCTGATTTTTAATCCAAGCCTATCCGAGAAATCTGATACACGATTCTGATCAGAATTCTGGATCAGAATGGTTTGTTAAAGTTTAATACACTTCAATCCAGACCCGGCACAAGGGTGGGTATAATATCCAACACAAACTGCAATCACTCCAACATAAATGTAGTATAGCGTTTTGAAGCTTTTGCTTATATGAGAGGTGCCACGCCCTCTTATCTGAATTCGCCCAGTTTTTTTCAGAGCTTGCGCTTACAATTCGTTGTATTTATGTGTATTTTGATTGCATTGTCGTGAAAAATACTCCCAAAGTTGCATTTGAATACATTTTTTGTATGGGCGATAGGCGTGTCCGTTGACCGATATCACTTATTTTCAATCCCACGAGCTATCTTTGACATTGGAGGGCAGTGCACCAAATGATCAAGGATATATATACTTTCTATATCTGCCACTCCTCCTTCTCTGCGTTACAAACGGATGAACAAAGTGAATATACCCTAGGTGTAGGGTATAAAAACTCACTAACTGGTTTGAGGACTATCAGCAGGTGAGCGGGTGCAGACAAAAAATGAAGTAAGCAAACAAATCAGCTGTTTACTAAATGTAGAAGCTGTTAGAAACTGTCGTCTGTCAGGGTAAAATTTTAATTTGCATTTTTACGTTTTAATTGTGAATTTAAGCTGACGTCTGTCTACGACATAAGACTACTATCTAACTACTGAACTGAACTCACCGTACTAAGAGCTGGCTGCCGACTGAACTCATATCTCTGATAACCTTCACTTATATTAAGCAGTAACAGCTCAGTCGAAAAGCTGTTTCGACAACAGCTGACAACTGACATCTGGCAAGTGTTGCCAGACCTAACTTTTCTTTCTTTTTTTGCGAATAATTCTCAAGAGATAAACTGTTATTTTTAATACGACGTGGACTTTTTGAAATAAATGGAAACAGTGCCGTAACAAAAAAGATATAGAAAAATATGCTGAAGGATCAGATGAGATTTTGTAAACATTAAATTCTAAAGAATCGAAGTACATACTTGTTTTAGTGGCGTTAGAGAAATACTTTTTTTCGTGCAAGGAAAGCGAGTGCGTGAAATGAAGCGATAATTAATTTTTGCTGTCAATTGCTGACCTTGATACAATCCACATGGCTCTGATCATAGAAATGGGCAATGACTATTTACTTTCATTGCTTATCTTTAATTTATATTAACGTCACAATATTTGTTAGAAAAAAAGCTTTTCATATATCAAGTATAGCAAAAAAACTCAGTGCATTAAATAATTTCTGCATTAACAAGTAAGTACTTCAGGCGATTATATGGATTTTATATCTATTGCAATTTTTTTATTTTCAATCAAAATTATGCAGCTTTTTATCCAACAAAAATACGGAGATGAATATACATTTTAAGCACTTTATTTTACATTGTCATTTTGTATTTCCATTCTTCGAATACTTGTATGTATTACGAGTATGGGAAAAATTTTCATATGTGGGTATGTGCACAAGTATATTACTTTTCCATACGTGGTATTACAAAAATTGCTAAATAAAATGCAGAAAATGTAAACAAATGTTGACAATGGTTTATTTTATAGCTATAAATGCAATAAATCTCTATATGCGCACATAAATAGTTTGTATATTTGCACAAAAATACACAAATATGAACGCACCCAGCAAACATTTTGTAAATACTACTAAATACTAGGTCAAAATCAGTGGATAATGCATTTTTAAATTTTATATTGTCTCTTGACACTTTGGGAACCAGATTTTTAGCTGCTGGAGATTACAACTCCAAGCATACATATTGGGGTTCTCGTCTTGTAAATCCAAAAGGGAAACAATTATATAATATGCTTATAAAAAATCACACTTTCAATTTTGCTTCGCCTGGTCAACCTACATATTGGCCAGCCGACCGAAGCAAAATACCAGACCTCATTGACTTTGCTATTACAAGAGGCATCGAGAGAACCCTAATCACAGCCGAAACAAAATTAGCTCTCTCTTCTGACCATTCTCCAATCTTATTTTGCCTTTTAGAAAAACCATTGTATATAGAGACCTTTAAAAAGCTAACCTCATATAAGACCAACTGGCTTAGGTACAGGAAATATATAAGTTCTCACATTCACACGAGCTACTCGATAGAATGTGAGGAACATAAAGATGATGCTGTTGCCATTTTTAATTCAATCCTCTGCTCAGCAGCGGAACACTCAACGCCTTATGAGGTTGTGAAAAATACAAAAACCAGTTTTTCCACCAACAGTGAAATTGAGTTTCTCGTAGCTGAGAAGCGAAAGTTTAGGCGCGAATGGCAGCTACATAGATCTCCTGCTTCTAAAGCAAACATAAAAATTTCTACTTCTAAACTGAGGTCTGCGCTAAAAAATAAAGAAGATATAGAGCAGCAAAAATTTGTCTCGAAACTGGATCCAAATAAGAACGGCAAACAGTCCTTGTGGAAAGCTAGCAAAAGTATTAAAACTCCGATGGAGAGTGAGCTGCCGATAAGAGCCAACCTTGGGAACTGGGCTCGAAGTGATGAAAAAAAAGCTGATGCTTTTGCAAATCACTTAAGAACAGTTTTTCAACCCAATCCTCCTATTCAAGGCTTTCTTCCTCCTAATTTGCCATTAAACAGCGATTTTATGCAATTGAACTTTCATATAAGCAACGTAAAGGGTGTAGTTGAAGAGATGTGTCCCAAAAAAGCTCCTGGGTGCGATTATATAACTCCCAAAATGATAAAAGAACTGCCAAATTCAGCTTTTGTCTTTTTAACCAGACTTTTTAATGCAATAATTCAGAATGGGTATTACCCAACAGAGTGTAAAATCTCATTAATAACCATGATTCCAAAACCTGGAAAAGATCGTACATTGCCTTCTTCATATAGACCCATCAGTCTTTTACCATGCATATCCAAACTGTTTGAAAAACTAATTTTATCAAAAATAATACCTTATGCAACCGAAAAAAATTTATTTCCGGTCCATCAATTCGGTTTCCGAAAATACCACGGAACAATTGAACAGGTTAATAGAATCACAAATGAAATAAGGAAGGCTTTCGAACAAAGTGAATACTGTACAGCAGTTTTTCTCGACGTAGCTCAAGCGTTTGATAAAGTATGGCATGAAGGCCTTATCAATAAAATTAAACACGTACTGCCTTTTAACGTCCACAAAACATTTATTTCTTATCTGGAAAGCAGGCATTTTAGAATTAGACATAACAGTTTTATTTCATCACCTTTAAAAATTAATGCAGGTGTCCCTCAAGGAAGCGTGCTGGGTCCTTTTCTGTACTTACTGTATACCTCTGATTTACCTATTATCGTTGGCACAACCATATCTACTTTCGCAGATGATACTGCAGTTTTAAGTTGTAGTCGTTGTCCCCTAGAAGCGGCACGAAAACTTCAACTTCATTTAAACTCTATCGAAAAGTGGTTGCTGCTATGGCGCATAAAAGTAAATGAACAAAAATGCAAGCAGGTTACTTTTACCCTTAGGCGAGGTAATTGCCCTGCTATCACATTAAATAACACTTCAATCCCTCAATCTGAAAACGTCACATACCTAGGTATTCATTTAGACAGACGGCTTACGTGGCGAAAGCATATTGAAGCCAAAAAAACGCATGTTAAACTAAAAGCCTCCAGTCTACATTGGCTCATAAATAGCCAGTCCCGTCTGAAACTTGAATATAAAATCCTTTTATATAAATCCATCATTAAGCCAATTTGGTTATATGGTATACAGTTATGGGGTAACGCCAGCTCCTCGAACATTGAACTAATACAACGGGCTCAGTCAAAAATTCTAAGAATCATGACTGGTGCTCCATGGTATATACGGAACGAAAACATACATCGGGACCTTTGCATCCCCTTGGTCAAAGACGAAATCAACAAATACAAGCAAAGTTACGTTGCAAGATTACTGCATCATCCTAATCCATTGGCACGGAGGTTAAAAAATTTAGAAAATTTCTCCAGACTAAAAAGAAAGGATCGTCCTGCTATTGATATCGTTAGCAATTAGCTATGTTAAGCTGACTGAATTCTAAATTTTGTATGCAGCCGGTATCTGGCGCGTACTTTTTTTTTTTCTATGCAGCCGGCGGTATCTGGCGCGTACTTTTTTCTATGCAGCCGGTATCTGGCGCGTACTTTTCCCTATGCAGCCGGTATCTGGCGCGTACTCTTTCTTATATTTCTGGTTCCTGCTACACATGCAGCCGGAACTACTGGCGCAAATTTTTATGGAGTTCTTTTCATTCAAACATCCTGCTAGGCGGGCAGCATGTTTGTGAGAAGACTGAACGTACAACAACTGCGTTCTTCTGCGCGTTTACCAAACTCCTAGGATGTACAAGTCCCTATTAACTCGGGAGACACATTGAACACTGAATTATATATAAGATTAATTATGTATAATAATGTTATTCAGGATTAAGATTTTTAAACTTATTGTTAGTCTCCTAAGATGAGAAGATTCAATAAATGAATTCAAGTATTAAAAAAAAAAAAAAAAAATATTGTCTCTCAAGGGATTGATAAAAATTAGATTAAATATTACCAAAAATTTAAAGTAAGTGAATTTTATCCAAAAGAAATAGACTACCATCATTTTTAGAGTTTAGGTAAATGTACCGAGTTAAGGCATGTTAAGGTGTTTCTATAACGATTCCTAGTCTTTAAACTCAATTTTTAGAGTCAATTAGAGCGTCATAACGCTTATATTATATTATATTTGTCCCAAATTCCGGTCTAAAATTTTGTGCTGAACCTTATTCCGTAAATGCATGCACTTAATTCCGTGCTAGCTTAAAATTTGAGATATTTTCTTTACACAACAATCGAAAACATAATGTTTCTCCATTTATTCTTCTTTACATTTTTTAAGAACTGCTTCAGCTCAAATCTGGCAGGTGTCAAGAGACAGAAAAAAAAAACTAACTTAATTGTGAGTATTGCTATAAAAACTCTTCCATAATACCTATTGATTTGTTTATATTTAAACTAAAAATTCACAAAAATTATGAGAATTAATCTCCACGCCAAAATACTCGAACTTTGGAGCTTACACCCTTCATCAGTACTTGGACATCTCTTTCGCTGAATGATTTAGCCTGCTTTATACACATTCTGCGAAATTGGCTTATGTTTGAAGCTATGTATTTCTTATTCTTTAGTTTTGATATTATATGGGCCCAATATCGATCAATTGAGGGCAATATGGAGGATTGGCGTCTTTCGGCACTATATTGACCCCATTTGTTACTTAAAATTCTTGCGCTTTTTTTAGAATAGCGGCTTGTTTCCAAGACAGACCAAAATATCACTGGAATATTTTTTTTTTTTTTAATAAAAGGCAGAATTCGCTTCTGCAGGCATTCTTTTACCTAAATATTGCCATTAATTGTTTTTGCAGAAATGAATTCTTCGCTTTTTAAGACACACGGGCATATGGCTTGCCATATGCATATGGCTTGTATATTTTGATGCTTTTCGGTTTTGAATCTTACTATGCACTTTCCCCTATGCTACATAAAACTCCTGGCCAGGTAAGGACTGCCCCAGAAAAATTTGTCACTTTCATTCCTTAAGATTATGATTTATGATGATCGTGCAGGTCGAAATATGGGTGCTATTTTTTCTACATAAGATGACGATTGAAAAATATATTAAACTTGGTAAACAAACTTCAAACGATAAAGATAAATAGCAATCAAGAAAAAAGCGTGAACTCATTTTGTACACTTACCTAAAAAAACCAGAATTAAAATATTCAGTCATAGTTTAAAAAACAGGTAGCATCAAAAATAAACTGTCCAAAAGGTTATTTCGAATTATAGAAAGGGTCAACTTATTACGCGGAAAAAGAGTACAGGTAGAAAAGCCTGTATAGACCCACAGTTGGTGAGAAAAGTGAAGCGCCTTTTTAAGCAGAATCCCAACACTTCAGAACGAAATATGGCTGTCAGAGCAGGAACTTCAAAATCTTCTATAAACAGACTAAAGAAAAAACTTAAGCAAAGACCTACAGAGTTCATAAAGTACCAGAGCGTTCCAATGAAAAGCAGTTATAGGCTCACAAGAGAGCTCGAATGTTATATGTCGGTTAACTGACTAAATTTGACTGCTGCATAATGGACGATGAAACATACGTTGAGGCAAATTTTAAACAGCTACCAGTACACAAATTTTATACATGTTAAAACAAGAGGCAGGTACAGAGCAAATTTAAAGAGAAGAAAATCACAAAATTTCCCAAACAGTAAAAGGTTTGGCAGGCCATAGGCACCTGAGGTTTGAGAAGCAGTTTTTTTTGTAACACAGGGCACAATTAACTCGAAAATTTATAGTGATGAATGCCTTGAAAAATGTCTTTTGCCATTTATTCGTGAGCACGCGGGTACTGTAATATTTTGGCCTGATTTAGCAACCTCTCACTACTCTAAAGCCACCATAGAATGGTACAATAGCAATAATGTAAATTTTGTACCCAAAAATGAGAATTCACCTAACTGCCCAGAGCTTCAACCTATTGAGAGATATTGGGCTCTAATGAAATCATACCTTCCGAAGAGTAAAAGTACTGCAAAAAATTTAAAAGATTTCGAAAAAAAGCGGCGAAGGTCGTACGTTACAGTCGACGAAACAACTGTACAAAACTTAATGAAGGGTCTTAAGAAAAAAGGAAAATATTTTGATATAATATAAATATATGTTAATAATATAAGGTTATTTATGTTCGTTATATCACTCGCTAATAAATAAAAAACAAAGTTTAAAAAAAATTCATTACGTATTTTTTTATTGGCGAAAAATAAAGTGCCAAACTTTTCTGGGGCAGTTCTCATTTGGTTAAAGTCAGCCACGCAATATGTGTCATCGTCCATGACACAGCACTCAAATTTTGTCAAAAAGTCACTGTATAACTGACGGGCGCGGGTTTTGCACAACACCTCTTTAACAGCATCCCTATACGGAAGTTTCTGAACTTTAAGGGATCTTTGGATTGCACTTCCCTTGATTCTATGAACAGTTTAGGCTGGTGTTTTCACTTTAGCGGCAACAACACGTTCAGAAAGATTTGGGTCCTTTTTGTAAGCTCTTAGCACATCTTTCTCGACTTTTTTAACTTCTGTGCCTGGTTTTTGGCCAGATTCAGCTTTTCTCTCAATGATGCTATTTTTCTAAACATTTGCCAATACATTTTGTACCGTTGATCTTCCAACTTTTAACATTTTTGGTAACTGACATTTAGAGATGTTTGGATTTTCTATAAATTTTTCCAAAATCAAATTCTTTTGCATACATTACGTTTTGCATTTATTTAAGGAACAGTAGTAAGTTCATAATACAAAGGAGTCAATTAAATAAAAATAGTAACGGAATTAGGTTCACCTGCACCAATTTGTGCACGTTATTCCGGCAGTTAGATATTCATAGCTTCTCTAAAGTTTGTTAGAGCATTGTTCACATTGTACACGTATTCATAGATTTGAAAGAGAAAATTACGTCACTTCATTGAGAAAAGTTTACTTAAGTACTGCGTAACAAAAAATTTTTTTATGTTTTACATTTATCAATAGTTTATTTTCGAAAATAGTAAGTCCTTTATTTTCCTAATAACGTGTTAGTCACGGAATAATGTTCACACATACAAAACTATGCACCTAATTCCAGCAGAAATAAAATCATAGTTTTCTTTATAAAAAATAGTTAATTTTGCTTTAAAACTATTAGTACAATCATTTGGGAGAATAAAATTATCTTACCTGGAAAGTTTTGCGGGATTTTTGCAAATGGGTTATTTTATAGATGTCGATGTGCTTTTTCAGAATTTCAACTTTGCTACCTCGAATCGTGTTCGCTCGCGCCGCCATATTGGAAAAATGGCATCCAAAATCAGCTTTTTACAAATATCGCTTTAACGGTTACATTTAGAGAGAAATATTGTGGAACAATATTGTAGCTTATAAAATTTTCTATAAAAATGACTTCTGAACTGTTTTCGTACGACTTATAACTCAGGAGATATCCTTATTCAAAATTTGGAAAAAATTAGTAAATTGTGCATGCCTCTTGTGAATAGGCACAGTGATGTGTTGAGCTTAAAATTACGATAACTCATGAACGATGGTTCACACGTTCAAAGTAAAAATATATGTTTATAGGGAATTACTTGCATTTTAGTCTATATATATGATTTTTTTTTTCAGATGACCTTTAATTTGGGAGATATTTTTTCAACAAACCTGATATTTAGAAAAAAACCGTTTTTTCAAAATAGCTTCGAGACGGTTTGTCCTAGAAAAAAAATTGTTCATGCTTTTTTTAGAACGTTCAATTCCCTAAAAGGACTTCTCTGAACTGTTTTTTCGACCGACTTACCGTTCATAAGATATAACTTCTTGAAAATCATTCAAAATTGAACATTGTACTATGCGCAGTACTACGTTCAGTTTTGAATGATTTTCAAGTCGTGATATCTCATGAAGGGTAAGTCTAACGAAAAAACAGTTCAGAGAAACCCTTCTAGGGAATTGAACGTTCTAAAAAATGCATGAACAATTTTTTTTCTAGGACAAACCGTTTCGGAGCTATTTTGAAAAAACGGTTTTTTTCTAAATATCAGGTTTGTTTAAAAAATATCTCCCAAATTATAGGTCATCTGAAAAAGAAATTATATGTAGACAGAAGTGCATGTAATTCCCTATAAACATATATTTTTACTTTAAACGTGTGAATCACCGTTCATGAGTTATCGTAATTTTAAGCTCAACACATCACTGTGCCTATTCATAAGAGGCATGCACAATTTACTAATTTTTTCCAAATTTTGAATAAGGATATCTCCTGAGTTATAAGTCGTACGAAAACAATTCAAAGGTAATTTTTATAAGCTACAATATTGCTCCACAATATTTTTCTCTGAATGTAACCGTTAAAGAGATATTTCTAAAAAGCTGATTTTGGACGCCATTTTTCCAATATGGTGGCGCGAGCGAACACGATTCGAGGTAGCAAAGTTGAAATTCTAAAAGAGCACATCGACATCTATAAAATGTGGTACATTTGTCTTATGTTCGGAGAAATAAACAATAAATACCCAACAATCATAAACGTTTGCAAAATAACTTATTATATACAAACATTTCGTTTGGAAATTAACTTGCAAAATGTTTGAAAATTCTTGAATTTTAATTATTTAATAATCGATATTGAACACTTGATAGCAAGCTTGTGAAAATAATTTGGAGCAACCTTTTATACAATATTTTCCAAATGTTGTTACTCAGTATTTTAAATTTGTTTTTTAAATTTAACAATTAACATTTTGTTAGTGTTTATTAAGTTCATTAAACAACATTTTCCAAACATTTTTATATATAAATACATAAAATGAAAATTTATACTTACCGAGGATCTAACCTATGGCTTCCAAGTTATGAGTCGACAATCTTATCAACTGACCTAACGTGCCAGCTATATTTCAAATGCTTTGTGTCTTACTTAGCTCAATAAGTCATTGAAAAAACAAAATACAAAATTTTCGAAAGCTTAGGAAACGATTTCTTAAACTTTGGGAAATAAACATTTTCTAATTATTGACTTTAACATCGCAAATCAATTGTAAAAATTCAAAAAAAAAAAAAACAACATTTTCCAAACGTTTGAAAATTGCTTGTGAAAACATTTGGAAATTAACTTTTTCCAAGCGTTAAATTGAAAAGTTTATAAAATTGTTTAGTGGGTAAAGGGTTTTCGATGTATTTTCCTTAAAATATAAACAAAAAACAGCTTGAGAAACTATACAAAAATTAAAAATGTATTATCTTCTGATTTTGAACTAATCTGTCAAAAGCTGAAATTTTACTAACCGTGTTATTTATACCAATAGTGGTGTCACTGAGCCAATCGATATTAACATTTTTCGTGTGTTTCCGAAAATATTGTTGTAGGCGAGCTAAAATTGGCTCACCTTTGACCTACGCGATTAGACTTTATGATTCTTAATAATTTTTTCGCTGTGTTCTTTATATTTTCCATGTTGTTTTAAGAATACAAGTTCGCGGACGAACTACGATTTCTCCACTGTAAAAAAATGTTTTCTGGGTTAATGTTCTCATGAATATTATGAATAAGCTCACAAATAATTTTACTTTTTACTACACATTTTGATTATTTGAAGATTCACTGCCTTTTTCAAGTTTTGCATAAAATTTTTATTCTGATGTACTCGTAATGTGCGGTTTATATAAAATTTTTGATGTTGTTTTTGCTTTATTTTGTTATCTTTTTTTTTCATAATTTTTCCAGTTCAATAGCATGTAATGATAAGATTATGATGAAGAAATTTTGTCAATCGATTAAAGAGAATTAAGATAGTTATGAAAGATGTTTAGATTTAGGTTGGCAGTTGTGCACCATTGACCTCAATCAACAGCTCTATTGTGTTCTTTCAAGAACTTTAGCAGATTTCGGAAATTTAAGTCACATTCTGGATTGTGCTCTGCTAGTGTATTGGAAAATATAAACTTCTGATCGCAGAAGACACTTCTAGTATGGGCATCTTTGAGACACAGTATGTAGATGGTATCCCTGGAATTATTTATTTTATTGTGGTATTTGAGCTCTTCGCAATGTCTACTTATTATTTCTACTAAGAATCATAAGATTATTCTTGTTTTGGTTTAGCAAGAGTTTCGTTTCCATGCTTCATGCCAGAATGCAATTGGTAACCACGGTTTTTGTTCAAATAAAGCCCTTGAAAAGAGATTTGCCATCACCTCAGATAGGCTCAGAAACTCCTTCTTTGCGAAAGAGCCACCAATTTAATTTCCTTGTATGGGTGGCAATTCAATTCAAAATAACTACATTATTTCATAATAATTTCATGCAGATTCTTTGAAATTAATTTAAATTTCATTTCAGTCGTCTCTAAAGATTTATAGCCGCTTGGCTGCCAAAGAAGATGAAACTAGCTATACCTTGATTATTTTACTATAAAGAGTTTCGTTAGCTCTTTTGCTCGACCGAGAGCGAGGAAGTTCCTGTACCCAATTAGCATACGTAATAAAGTTAGTAAGCATCAACATATTCAGCAGAGAAAGGTTTGCGCCAGAAGAAGATATATAAGTGAATGAGGATTTATTAGGGTAGAGTGGAAACAGTTCGTTATGCAAAAACTTACTATCCATTCGACAGTTTCTTGTAGAATGCCGCTCCGTTTTAGGTCACACAGCTTGAATATAAGGTTGTGAAGACCTAATAACATGTCTATAAGTCTTTAAAATTTTTACTAAGAATCACAATTCTGTTCATTCCAAAACAATTTTCTGTCAGGTAGGTTACACTTCAGAATGAGAGGTGTTCACCAAACAAAAATGATCTGATGAGAGAGACAGTGTTATTTCCTTCCATGCCTCAAAAAAATTTTTTTTTATTAATTTCTAAGTCTTATTTCTAAAAAAGTGAAAATACTCGCAGATATGCTATTTTTTTGTTGTTTTTTTTTGCAGTAAAATATTAGAACTCAATTGTTACATTCAAAATCGCGAATTTTGTCTTACTCTTATACGTATATATAAAAAAAAGTTCCGAAACGGAATCCAAAGTAATCGGCAATTTGCTCCAATTTCCAAATGAACTGTTTATATCCTTCAAGCAATCAGAATATTTTGAAGTTTCTCCACATTAAATTTAATTTAATAAATTTATTTATGTGTGTAGCATTCAAAATTTTTGTCGCACTTTCATTTTATTTCTCTAAACTGCATTTTTAGTTGCACATTAAAAGCCAAACGATTGCACAAAAGTCGTAAAAGTCCAAATCGGTTTAGCCATGACTTGGTGCTTTAGCTGTTTTATTTCTTTACTAAAAAACAGAGTAAAGTGCAGTATTTTGATTTGAGATGAATAAAAAATGTTTTTTATTTTGTTTCCTGCACACATCATTCTTCACAGCTTAACTGAAGTGTGAAAACTTATAAATCTCTTGCACAAACTTTCGCTGATATGGAACACAAAAAATGAAAGAGTTTTTTATTAAAGAATTTTTTATGCTTATTATAAATTCTTTACAGTTTTGTGAACAAATTTTTAAACATCAAAAAAAAAAATCTTTCGTAAAAATGGACAATTTTTTACGTCAAAAAATACATAAGACTGCATATCGTCGGGTTAAAACTACAACTAGACATCTACATATACTGATGTTTTGAGTTAAGTATACAGAAACATGAAGAAAAAAGAGCTCTATGCCCCAGTCTAGTCAGTTTTTTGAAATGTAGTCCCCACCTAATTTTATATAAAGAATAAAAAGCAGAAAAGTGCAAAATTCCATACAAAAATCGAATTTCAAAAAACTTAAAACGATTTTTTCTCAAAACATGAAAAATGTAGATGTCTAGTTGTAGTTTTAACCCGACGATATAAGAAATAAAAAGATGATTCCAGTTTTTTTTTTATCGCTACTAGAAATTCTCCACAAGGAGAAGTTTTGTCACCACTTCTGTGGATAATTTCTGTCAACCCAGCTTTGCATGGACTTCATAAAAAGGGTGTCACGGTACTCTTTATTTGCTAATTGGTCTTTTAGCCAAACAAACGGCCAACAAAACTTCACTTTGGCTTAAAGAATCAGGAGGCTTCAAATTTAAAACTTACGGTCACAGTAAGATAGGAAATATCCAGAATATTACTACTGATTACATGGCTTCAAAGCTTTCTACAGAGTAAATATTTTTGGTCACATCTATAGAGATTTCTAGAGCTTATGAGGTGATGATCCAAAAGAAGTAATAAACGTTTACACATACGTCTCCAAATCAGAAAATGGGGTAGGAGGAGGTTTCTTTGTCTCCAACTCACGCGAAGTATACCCTTTTAAATTACAAGATGAATGCAACGTTTTCCAAGCGGAAATTTTCGCGATTCACAAAGCGATCGATTACTTTAAAGAAAAAGTATACGGGAAGGATATCGCTTTGCATGTCGATAGTCAAGCCGATTTAAAAGCTTTAAAATCAAACTGTATTAAATTAAACGCAATTTTGGCATCTCTTTAGTGGGTGCCATCGCATTGCAAAATTTTAGGAAATGGAAAAGCAGATCATCAGGCAAAAAACTGAAGCTCTTGTAGAAATGTAACCCATTAAAATTCTAGCACCGCTTAAACATTTCTTCTCTTCAAAGAACGCCCAAATTTTCCCAGTACCAAATGGACAATGGGAACTGTTTCCAGAAGTAGAATATTCTTAATATTTACTATCTCTGACACGGAGTGAGTGCAGTGTGTTGACCAGAGTTGTGACTGGTCATTGACCAATTGGTCATCATGCCTTAAGATTGGGCATAGTCTCCAACAACTGGTGCAGAAACTGCCATGATCCTCAAGGAGAAGAAACTATTGAACAATTTTTATGTTTGTGTCCTACTTTAAAAATAACTACTTTAAAATGCTTTGGTCAGTCGTTTTTCAATTCCTTAAAGGAACTCACAAAAATGTACCTACCCAAGGGGAAAAGTAGTGCTTCAAAAACCCTTCTGAAGTGCATCCTTTTCACCAATAAGCGCTTCCGCTCCGTAAGAACAATACTTTCTTTTTAACATTGCATGTCATAGGATGTAAGGGAGCAAAAGCTTACCGCAGCCTTACCAAAAAAGAGTTTTTAAAGCGCTTATTTGTAATGCTGCGGTAAGCGTTTTTTCAATAAATTAAAAAAAAGAAAAAAAAAGAAAAAAAAAAAAAACTGGCCGCGCCAGGATTTGAGTCCACGACCCTCCGCGTGCTAGATATTTTTTTCTTACATTTACCAACTCTTTAGACCGCTCCACCAACGCCCGATGATATGAAGTGGTATTAAATTTGTATATTAAGCAAATGTTGTCCTGCAGCATTACATAGAATCATTGTGCAATCAGTTTTAATTCAAGTAAGCAAAAGTAAATAAAAATGAGAAATTAAAATAGAAAAGTGAAATAAAAAAGGTTAAATAAAAAATATTTTAATAAAAAAAAAAAAAAGCAAAATCAAATAAAAAAACGGAAAAAAAAATCACCCGGGCTGGGTTCGAACTCACGTT
>OX638369.1:87055901-87124461 GCA_951812925.1 Calliopum simillimum | reverse complement strand
TAAGCATTACATATTTTTCCTTTTAGTTGCTCTGAGGAGGCTCCACACCACTTAACAAAGGATGAGAAAACAACACAAGTGTCAACAGTGTTGGATGATGTAAAAAACGAACCAGAGATTAAAATAATTTGTCACATAACAGCAGAAAAAAAGAAACATGTGCAAAAAATGTCTAAAGCTTATGTTAAACATATTACAGCACCCATTAGGAAAACTCTCATGCAACATTTGAAACGAGATAGAACATCTTTGGATACATCAACGCTACCTCGCTCTTCACACAGTGAAGCAGAAGAAGCGGAGGAAGCAGATGAAGATTCGAGCAGCAATAATATGTGCAATCCGAAACCTCTAGAAAAAAATGACATTTTATTACAACCAAAAACATCAATCAAGCAGGAGAACCAAAGTACCCAAAGTCCATGTAGCTCACGGGTGGGCAGTCATAATGAGAAACTACCACAACAGGATATGCCCGAACATAATGAAAAAAGCATTAACACGGAACTTACAAGTCATAATGAGCATTTACAAAAATTACACATGAAATTTCAAGAGTATTTAGAAGAAAGTCGTCGAGCTAAGCCAAGTATTTTCATTGTACAATCCATTGATAATGACAAGTATGACAAACAGCAGCATAATTCATTTGCTGACAAAGCTTTGGAAGCAATAAAGCAAGAACAATTGGTGAACACTTTAGATAAAAAGAAGCAAGAAAACACTGTGCTGGAGACTCCACCATCTGAAGTTGTTAAGGACAAGTATCAAATGCAAAATAGTCGCCATTCAAACAATATTATAAGCAAACGTAATTCAAAATCAAAACTGCGCAAGCTTCTGACTCGTTCCGTTTTGAATTTGTCACAACAGCGACAATTGCGAAATCGGAAAATAGTTATTTTAAAAACAACAGTCAAGCGTGAACCTGTCAGTGGGGAACAAAGAAATACCGCCAAGCATTATAAAAATTTTAAACAAAAACCAACATCAATTGTAGCAAATGAAAATGATGCCAGCATAATTTTGACAGAGCCTCGTCCCAAAACACTAGCAAGACAAGGTAAAATCAAGTCGTCTGCAAATCAAATAGATTTAAATGAATCTAATAAGGCATCATTGCAAAAATTGGTTTGCCTGCCTAAAACAGCAGTGCAGCTCCTTCCCATTAAAACTACCCACGTATATGAACAACAACATCAAGCCGATCCCATTACGTCACAAGTACATGTTAAAGCAACCGAAAATGATATAGTTGTTGTGTCTTCAACTACAAATTATTATGATGAAACCAAAGAAATTAGTACAACAACACATGGTACTAGTGGTGACGGTGGCAGTGTTTGTGCTCTGGGAGACAATTTTACACTGAAAAAAGATATTCCTTTCACCAAGGATGCAGTTACACAAAGTGTACCTAGTGGTATTCGTTATTGGTCAACAGCTTCTAGTCTTTCTAGTCTTTTGCCAAATCCTCTCAAAGCAGAACATGGTAAAGTTTTGCATATATATTTTGAACTGGATATTTTAGTTGTAATTCAGGAAGTGTTGGTCAGTTTTTGGAAGTATTCCAAATTGTTAAATGTATTAAATGTTATGCAACAACATCAACAATTGTATTTAAAACAACAGCAGCAACAACAACGTGAGGTTGAATCAACTTCAAATTCATCAGATACTTTGGCGGAGTGGCTGCATTTGGGCGAATGTAAACGTTTAATTTATGGTAAGTTATAAAAGTAGTGAACTTTTCAACTAAAATTATGAATTGTGGATAGCCGCCTTTTTACAAATGTCAAAACAAAGAAAGAATGACTCCCTTATTTTCAGATTTTTATGTTCGGTTCGTTAAAAATAACGATTACCGCGAAATGGGAGAAGCTGATTGGGATTTAAAATGGGCGTAATCTGTTAATGTTCACGCTAGGTGTGTACTAGATGCAAATGAAAAAAAGCATACTTCTTTGTTATTTGTTTTTGAAAATCACATATGATAGATTTTGCGAGAGAACGAACCAAATTTTAAATCACCGAATTCGCTAAAACTTTTTGGCATGGAACTTTGCTCGATTTGACTAGACACTTTTTTTTATTTTGCCCGAAATCGGGTTTCTTGACGTGTGGGCCATATGACAAAAATTATGTTTTCCAGCTTAAAAAAATACGGGTTCAGCATAACAGTACAGCCATTTGGTAGTTTTGCCTGGAAAGATTTGCGGGATTTTTGCAAATGAGATATTTTATAGATTTTGATGTTCTCTCTCAGAATTTCACCAGTTTTTTACAAATATCTCTTTAACGGTTACATTTGGAGAAAAATATTGTGGCGCAATATTGTAGCTCATAAAATTTTCTATAAAAGTGACCTTCGAATTGTTTTCGTACGACTTATAACTCAGGAGATATCCTAATTCAAAATTTGAGAAAAAATTTGTAAATTGTGCATCCGCTTATTAATAGACACAGTGATGTTTTGAGCTCAAAACTACGATAACTCATGAACGGTGAGTCACGTTTAAAGAAAAAATACCTATTTATAAAGAATGACTTGCACTACAAGCTACATATTGTATTATGCACTACTATGTTCAATTTTGAATGATTTTCAAGTCGCGATATCTCATGAAGGGTAAGTCTGACGAAAAAACAGTTCGAAGGGATCCTTATAGGGAATCGAATATTCTACAAAATGCATGAACACTTTTTTTTCTATCAGGAACTTTATCTGGGAGCGGTGAAACAGGCCCTAAATAGGTATTTTAACTTTAAACGTGTGACTCACCGTACATGACTCATTTGCAAAAATCCCGCAAAACTTTCCAGCTAATATCATTTTATTCTCCCAAATGATTGTACTATAATGCTAATAAGTTCAGTTCCTCAATTTTTTTTTAGAATATAGAGAATTCAATTCATTTTCTTGTATATCAAGGGAAACATTTTGGAAATTCTGAAAAAAGTAAAAAAATTTCGAAATGAAATATCTCGAAAAAAACAGTTTTTTGTTTTCATTAAATTTCTAAATATCAATATGTTTTACAGTAAGTAAGTAAAGAAAACTTGCGAAAACTCCCTTTATTTCTTTGAAAATACCGGCTTTTCTGTCAAAAAACTTAAACGAAAAGAAATTTACTGACCATATTCTTAAAGATTTGGAGTCGATTATTACGAATTTTACCAAAACAATTGAAAAGAACAAATATTAGGCACAAAAATACAGCTAATTTTATTTACCTTAAAGTAAATATAGAAACGGACCAAATGGAAAGACTATAATGCAAAATCACACTAGAATAATGTTCACTTTCTCTTCTTTTCAAGATACTGAAATTGCTTCTCCTTATCCGAACCGCATTTGTGTGCACAACTCTTTACCAATTTACATTGAGATGCGTTGCAAGGAATTGCAAAAGGATCATCGCGATTGTAATTTGTTGTCTTTGTATATTAATATTTATTATTACAACGATGAGGACATGCATGCAAAAATGCATTCTATACAATTAGACTCGGTACAAAGGTGAGTAAAAATTTGAATAAAAAATTATCCGCAACTTTCTATGTGTTATGAACTTTTTAGCCTACCGAAGAATGTCATTTATACTACAATTACTGATTCACGTTATTTCGTTATGTCTTGGCCACAAGAGAATATGCTGGGCAAGAAGCGTTCAGGTATTTGCAAATATTCATTGACGCCACATTTGGATACATTGGCTAGTATAAGAGAATTTAAAAGTATGCGACATGAAATTTGTTATCTAGAGTGTACAGATGGTAAGTTCAAGATTTTTTTCAATATCAACAATATTTAAGTAAGTAGAGCTATTTAGTTGCAAGTGGCAATTTTGTAAAAATAGAGTTAAATATATGACTAAAAACCACGAGCAATAATCTTATACGGAAAAAACAATCACTGTGGATATTAACTTTTACAGGTCCTAAGCCGGATTAAATAGTAATAACAAAAAGGAAGTTAACAAAATTGTGAAGTTAATTACACTGGTCGACAAATTTTGAAAAAAATTTCGACTGGAGAAGAGGATGATGTTTCTTAAGCAATTTGCGTGCGCTGAATTCGAATCTGCAATCGGTTTTTCCCTATCAGGTCAGGTTTTGGAGATAATCGATTTTTGAGGTTATAGCTCCATTTTTTCGAACATATTTTGAGAAACCCAATTTCGATCGAATATATTTTTACACTATTATAGAGAAAAATTCTAAGATCCGATTCAAATTGGCTGAGTGATAGCAACGAAAAGTTAATTTTTATAGTAGTTTTTTACGCTTTTTCGTGCTTAAGTCAAATTAAACACGGTTTTTTGCCAGTAGCTTATACAAAGTTTAAGAATTTTTCTCTATAAAAGAGTAAAAACATATTCGATTGAAATTGGGTTTCTCAAAATATGTTCGAAAAAATGGAGCTATAACTTCAAAAATCGAAAAGGTCGATTATCTCCAAAACCTGACCTAATAAAGAAAAACCGATTGCAGATTCAAATTCAGCGCACCAAATAACTCTAGGAACACTATTTGGTTGCTCCAGTCGAAAATCGTGTAGACCAGTGTTATTCAAATGTTTCAATAGTAAAACTAAAATAACATAATTTAATTTGGTGCTCCACATTAAAAATAAATTTATTATTAAATAATAAATTTTATAGAATCAACAAAGCAAAAAAGGATTAAACAAGCAAATATTTTTACTTCTGTGATTCCATTTTTGAATTGAATTGTTTCTTATACAGGCATGTTCTGAAATCCGATTCACTTCGGAAACGGAGTGAAAGCAATCTTCAAGAGCTCCGCATTTTGGTAATGAACACCAAATCGGATTTATTTTCGGTAAATCGAAAGGGAACCAATAGTTTATTTTATTTGTTGAAATACAAATCCGATTCCATCTTATTTGTTGCAATGCAGAGCTCTTGATAGTCCGGGAGCCGGCAATACTAAAAGTGCCGTCATCGCGGATTCTGAAATTTTTAATGCAAAATGGTAGTTTACACTAAGACGAATAAGAAAAGCTTGGTCAGCATGGTTGTAACCTGGCAGAAATATTTTTAAATGGTTTTTGAATTAATAAATTTTCGGAATGTTTTGCCGTCATCGCGGATTTTGATCAATCTTAATATTAATCGATGGTAAATTTCATAACCATTCAGAAAAAAACCAGCCGACCAATTTTTTTTTTGCCAAAAATTACCGGCAGACATATTTTAATGGTGGGTACAATTTCTCTGTTATCACGGAAATTTGTTTTTTTTTTTTTTAATTTAGTGTTTTAATGTCAAATTTAAAAATATCTTGGTATGCGAGCTTAGAAACTGCCGGAAGTACCCACTGTCGCATCATTAAAATAGGTCTGCCGGTCATTTTCGGCAAAAAAAATTTGGTCGGCCGGATTTTTTCTGAATGGTTATGAAATTTACCATCGATTAATATTAAGATTGATCAAAATCCGCGATGACGGCAAAATATTCCGAAAATTTATTAATTCAAAAACCATTTAAAAATATTTCTGCCAGGTTACAACCATGCTGACCAAGCTTTTCTTATTCGTCTTAGTGTAAATTACAATTTTGCATTAAAAATTTCAGAATCCGCGATGACGGCACTTTTAATATTGCCGGCTCCTCGCCTATGAAGATTGCTTTCATTCCGTTTCCGAAGTGCATCGGTTTTCAGAACATGCCTAATTTAGATTATAAAACGGCGTTAGGAAATAACGATTTATGAAATAATTCGAAAAAAAAAGAAATAACACCCGAAATCATGAAATAACGCCCAAAAACAAAAATTATTTTCATATAAATTTGGGTGTTATTTCGCTGGGCGTTATTTCCTAACGCCTTATAAAACATGTGATTAACAGTTTTTGAACTAGATCTTTTTTATCCCACTTTTTTAATATTGCTGAAATTTTTTTTAAAGTTTGTCGCATTTTTCTTAAATAAGGTTTGTTTGTTTAATATCCCACTTGCTCTCAAATAGTAGAATCTATATACGTAGGTTGCATTTTAAGTTTTGAGAATATAGTATCCCTAGCTCAAACCATTTGTCGAAGATTATAGCTCTTAAACTTGAGTTTTAAATGTCTCAACCACTTCTTCGGTAGATGTAAGTCGACAAAAGGAAAAACGGTCTTTTGGTTTTCAAGAGCGAAAGTAGCCACATGAACATTTTTCGTGAAGAAACACGCCACGATTTGTTTCGCCACGCTCCGAATTCGCACAAATTTTGTTGAATTTTCTTCGAATGGATAGACCCAAACAGTCGATTGGATTTTCGTTTTGGTTTCATACGCAAAAATCCAAGATTATTCACCTGTGACAAATCTGGAGACGTTTTTAAAAGCCCCTCCGACGAATTTTTTAACCGTTTGACGGCACCGTTTTAAATGATTCTTTTTTTGAGGATCTGAAAATTTATGTGGAATCATGCTAATGCTCAGACATGCGATTTCACGAAATTTTATTTTATTGTAGTACTAGGCGATACTAGTATCCTGTTCACGATACTGAATTTGTTCACGTATTTGAAAGCTATGTATATTTGAATTTAAATTTTTATTGTATGGATATGAGATGGTTAAAAACGCTGACGCCCGAATAATGCTCCAATTGAGGTATAGCAGTCAGTAAAGCCTTAACTGTCAATTTGATATTAAGTTAAAGTTGAAATAATACCATGAATACCATGTTTACAATCATATTAATTGATCGTTCTAATATTCTAGATGACAAGCTACTTGGGTTTGGTGTAACACAGGTGACAATTTGGGATCATCGTAGTGGAGATGTGCTTATGAACTATGATCTCGATATGAATTTAGGAAAAAACTTGGGCTCTGTTTTCTATCCCAGCTTAGAAATTGGACAAAACAATGTCATCTTACTCTTCCAATTCTTGAAAAGCAATCAACAGGTCAAGAGTGACAATAATACCCAAAGCGAAGATATATCTCTACTCACCTCTACCTCAGCTGAAGTGCACGTCATAGCCTGTAACATATCACATATATCACCTTCATATCGTGTGCTATATAAACATGTTTTGCCCAAAGCAACATTTGATGATTACAAAAATGCAATTAATACTGGAGAACATTTAATTATCACTGCATCTAATGATGAGGAAATTTGGATTAATTGTGGCGATCCAAGAATGCTTACAATCGTGCCGGCACAATGCACTCAACGTTTTTATACGCGTGGACGTTCACAACTTATTGAGCTTAAGGAACGCACTCTAACAGTAGATTGCTTGGCTAATCATGTGCTGAAAATTGTAGCGGAAACAGCAGATAAGTTTTAAGCAACTGTTTTCAGTTTTTTTGGAAAGAAAATCATTATTTTTAATACCTTTTCTAATAGTAAATTAATGTAGTTTGTAATTGGTATAATTTAATGAACATAAAAGTTAACTATAAAAGTTTAATTGTTTTCAAATTTGGCTTTGTTAAATTTTGTCAAATAAATTTTATGCACAGCGTTGAAAAAAAAAAAAAAATCAAATTAATTGAAATAAAATTAAATTTATATTTTGAGTTTGAATATTTTTTAATATATAAATATACAATTATGATATAATCTAAAATAGAAATACCTATTATCTTTCAACACCCGTATAATATTTCAATAGTATTATATTCATTAAAGTGTCGGAGACACCTTTGCGCCTAATAAAAAGTTTTAATAAATTTAGAATTAAAAATAGTTTTTACTCTAAAATAACTTTTCGCATAAGAAATAATAAAAAAATGTATGTATATTCTGAATAATCATGATGCAAACATAATGTACATTAACATGCTCTCATATCGTCGGGTTAAAACTACAACTAGACATCTACATTTTTCATGTTATGAGAAAAAAGCGTTTTAAGTTTTTTGAAATTTGTTTTTTGTATGGAATTTTGCAGTTTTCTGCTTTTTATTCTTTATATAAAATTGGATGGAGACATTTCAAAAAAAGTGACTAAACTGAGGCATTAAGCCGTTTTTTCTTCATGTTTCTGTATACTTAACTTAAAACATCAATATATGTAGATATCTAGTTGTAGTTTTAACCCGACGATATATATAGGACGTTCTTTGTGACACCCGCCACTTCCCTCTGTCTAAAATTTTTATGGACCACCATTCAATTCGCCATTAATTTAAGCATAGGTTGCCTACTTTTTTTAAAGCTTGGCTAAAAAGTAGATCCATTAAATTTTTGGATAGAGGCGATTGAGAGTTTTCACAAAAAAAGTTCGATATATGGTGTATATTTATTGAAATTTAAGACTTTTCTCTTCTCACCTATTCTAATTTAAAAAATTTTTTATTATTGTTAGGTACTTTTTTTAAGTAATCTATTTGAAAAAAGATACTTTATTTTGGCATACATGCATCTTATTCTTCAATTACACAAAAATAGTTTTTAATCTCCTTTAATTGAAATAAATGTTATTAAAATTTATATAAATTTTTTTCTTATTTACTGATTATGCACTACCCCCGAGTGCACTAAATTTTGAGTTCATTCAGCCTTTCACTACCACTAAATAAATTGTTTGATAATGGTTATATGCTGAATTTTTTCACTAAATTTAGCGGTAGTGCCAATTTAATCGATGCTTTTTCCGAATGCCGTTGAGTTTGCTCAAGTATATATATAATTTTTTTTCATCAAGATTTCGCATTTTGAAATTTTTTTGTCTTATATAACATGTAATATATATATATATTAGGGTGGGCCAAATTGTATGGACGAAATTTTATCGACCTCGGCTACCACCCTATGTGAAAGTTCATTCAATTCTATGAATATTTGCCCAAGGAACCATACCTCTGCGTTCAACTTTAGTTCGGCGCATTTTTGATCGAAAATTTTACCTTTTATGAATATTTTTTTTATTTTCATACTAAATTTTAAAAATTTTTATGAAGACAAAAGTAATGTCATTATATGATTTGGCTGATATTCTGTCAGTAATCAATTGAATTGAATTTTGTTTACACAGAAAGTTCACTTGATAGTGTGGAATTGATTCTTTATATTTAAAAAAGTGATATAGGTCCAATAGCCGATTATTATGACCGACTTTCAAAATAAACGATTCATATTTTTGGATGAATTTTTTCAAACAAAACAACAACCTAGGTTGAAAGTTCATTCAATTTGATGAATATTTGCCAAAGGAACCATACCTCTACGTTCAATTTTAGTTCGGCGCATTTTCGATTTAAAATTTTACCTTGCGTTTAATATTTATTTTTATGCTTAATTTTCAAAATTCTAATAGAGACAAAAGTAATATCATAATATGTTTTGGCTGGTATTCTGTGAGTATTCAATAAAATTGAATTCTGTTTTCACGAAAAGTTTACTTGATAGCGTGAAATTGATAATATTCATTCTAAAAAATTATATATACCAAAAATCCATGTAAAAATATGACTCGTTTATTTTGAAATCGGTTATTTGACCGATAAAATTTTTTGGAATAAATATAATCAATTCCACGCTATCAAGTAAACTGAAACTGAAAAACTGAACCCAATTTCATTGAATACTGACAGAATACCAGCCAAAACATATTATGATATTACTTTTGTCTCTATGAGAATTTTGAAAATCAAGCATAAAAATAAATATTAAACGCAAGGTAAAATTTTCAATCGAAAATGCGCCGAACTAAAGTTGAACGTAGAGGTATGGTTATTTGGGCAAATTTTCATCAAATTGAATGAACTTTCAGCCTAGGTTGGTGTTTTGTTTGAAAAAATTCATCCAAAAATATGAATCGTTTATTTTGAAAGTCGGTCATAATAATCGGCTATTTGACACATATCACTTTTTTAAATACATATATAACATCAATTCCACACAATCAAGTAAACTTTTCGTGTAAACATAACCCAATTTAATTGATTACTGACAGAATACCAGCCAACTCATATAATGACATTACTTTTGCCTTTATAAAAATTTTTAAAATTTAGTATGAAAATAAAAAAAATATTCATAAAAGGTAAAATTTTCAATCAAAAATGCGCCGAACTAAATTTGAACGCAGAGGTATAGTTCCTTGGGCAAATATTCATAGAATTGAATGAACTTTAACATAGGGGGGTAGCCGAGATCAGTTTTCAAATCGGCCCACCCTAATATATATGCATGTGTAAAATACGATATAAGCTCAAAATATTCAAAATGAGGTATATCAAGGAGATAAAAATATATTTG
The DNA here is from genome assembly GCA_951812925.1 of Calliopum simillimum. Lineage (NCBI taxonomy): Eukaryota > Metazoa > Arthropoda > Insecta > Diptera > Lauxaniidae > Calliopum > Calliopum simillimum. Next base: position 87,114,226 of record OX638369.1, on the reverse strand, counting down.
AGCAAATTCAAGGGCATTCGGAAAAGAAAGGCTTGCAATTTAAGATCATAAACATAGTTTTTGCGAAAAAAAAAAAAATGTTAGCGATGGTGCATAACCTCAAATATAGGCGAAAATAGCGCTTTCTGTACTTTTAGGTTGTAATATTTAAAAAAAACCTGACGTGATAAGTAATTCTGTGGCCGGATTCGGATTCAGCGAACCTCAAACTATGCGAAATGCATTTTTCAAATCGAGCTATGTAATTTTTTACGATGAGTACGATGTTTCATACTTAACGGAGATATGATTCAAACACTGATCTTACTCAGGTCAAGTATAAATTTGATGACGATTACCAAAAAATTAATATTCTAAAAAGATCACTTTGCAAAGAGGATATGAAAAATTTCAGCTTAAATCAAGCATACGGAGGACTTATTTTGAGTCGTTATTAGTCAAATCTAACTTCTGAAATTTCTTCAGTATTATCGTATTCTTTAAGCCACGGAAACGAAGCAAGACATCGAAAATTTTTATATAATTGCTGTATTTTTGATCTAAGCACAGTTATTTATCTGTGTTAAGCTAAGCACACTTGTTTTTGATCTGCCAAGCACAGACAAAGTCTCCACAAAAAAACTGCTAATATTTTCAACTTATTTACTGCCATACCTAAATTGGAGAGTCAGGCGTATTTAACCATCTCTGTCTTTTTCATGTCCATACAATTTATATGGAGCAAACCGAAATAGAGACGGTTAAATTACACAATTGGAGCGTACGACGAATTTCGCTGTCAAAATTAAAACACACAAGAGTACATCGATACCTTAGAGCGCTATAGTCCTATCTCCATTTTTCCAATTGTTGGGAAATGCAAAAAGAAGATTTCAAACAGTGGTTATTTAGGATTGGCTGCTATTTTGATATAACGATATATGCAATATTTTTACCTATAGTTTATTTTAACATAATTTAATGGTTTTAACAAATTTTATTAAGTTCTAACGAAATTCCAGCTAATTTATAGTATGTCATTACTTTTACCCTTATATAGAATTCCACTACTATTGAAATAAACAACGTATTTAGTACATCTTTTAAATTTTTTTCACTGAAACGCGAAGAAAACGCGAAAAAACGATGAATTTTTTTTTTTAAAATGTGACTTATTTGAATATTCAGTGGAGATAGGACAGTAGCGCTCTTGAAAAAATTACAGTTTGTCTAAATACGTGGAGCTATCGACGTTTTCGATGTCATAACTGCCAGCTCTAAACGTGATGTCATTCCTGTTTGCGTTTAGCTTCATGCTTTTAGTCTTGGATACGTTGATTTTTAGACCGGCCTTTTGTGATTCCAAGTTAAGGTCTTCAATTTTGCTTTGCATATCTGAGTGTTTGGACGATGAGAGGCAAATGTCGTAAGCGTAGTCGAGATCTTCTAGATGTTCGGTAAAGTTCCATTGGATACCCCTTTTGGCCTTATTAAGAGCATTATCTAGGATATCGTCAAGAACGATAAGGAAGAGAGATGGTGATAGTAAACACCCCTGCCGTACGCTTGAATTAGTGGTGAATGTCGGTGACAATAACCCGTTGTGTAACACACTGCATTTAAAGCCTTCATATTGTGCACGTACTAAGTTTATGGCCTTTGCGGGAATACCTCTTCGCTGCAGTGAAACCCAGATGTTTTCTCGGGAGACACTGTCGAAGGCAGTGCTATAGTCTACGAAAACAAGTTGAAGCGCAGCACGCCACTCACATGATTGTTCGACAATTATTCTAAGGGTGCTGATTTGATCCACGCATGATCGGTTTGGACGGAAATCTGCTTGTTGCCTTCGGATGGCCGAATCAAGTTTTTCGCGTACCCTGTTTAGAAGCACTTTTGTCAGTACTTTTGATGGTACTGAGAGCAAAGTTATTCCTCTATAATTTCGGCACTCGCTTGGGTCACCTTTTTTCGGCAATTTGTCTAGCATGCCATGTAGCCAATCTTCGGACAAACGCTCTTCGCTCCAGATTCTGGAAATCATAGGATGAAGAATCTTAGCTGATGTAATGGGGCATGCTTTTAGCAGTTCAGCTGTTATTTGATCTATACCGGCGGCCTTGTTGTTTTTCATGCTTTTGATAGCTTTCACTATTTCATCGATTGTAGGCGGCTGTGTTTGTATTCGAATACTACTGCGAGTCACTGCGACAGTTGTAGTTGGTGATTCTGGTTGCGGGAATGTGGTAGGTGTATATCACAAAAATACATTTTCTATCTCCTTAGTTGGTCGTCCGGGAATGTTAAGAGATTTCCGTTTTGTCTTTGATGGGGCGATTCTGTTGGTGTTTTCTGCCAGATATTCTGCGGATGATACCGTAAATCTGCCTGAGATTTTGAGCATTAGCAGCGCTTTCGGCTTCGCTCGCAAGGTCGTTATACATTTTTCTTTTGTCTTGTCTGCACGAACGCCTGACTTCTTTATTGAGAAATTTAAAGACCTTTTCGGCGTCGTTTTTTTGCGCTCTAGTTTTAGCGTCATCACTCAGTTTTTTTGCGCTTTTTCTGTTTTCAACAAGATACTACGTTTCCTCCCTCATCCAGTCTTTCATATTCGAGGGTCGGAACCCAAGTATTTTTTCACTGGAGGTTAAGAAAGCAGCCTTCGCGGCAGTCCATGGTGTTTCAATGCTTCCATCACAATCGATCGGGGCTGTTTTAAGTTCCTCAACGAAAGACCTGCGAATATCATCGTTCTGTAGCTTAAGCACGTCAGATTTTTTTACCGCAGATTGTTCACAGGGACGTTTAATAGCGGCAAGTTTTAGTCGAATGACCGCGACGAGAAGATGGTGATCAGAGCCTATGTCAGAGGCCCTCTTTACTCGTATGTCCAGAAGGCTCCCTCTCCATTTTCCGCTAATGCAGAAGTGATCGATTTGGTTTTCGGCAATGTAATCTGAAGACACCCAAGTAGCTTTATGGCATGTTTTGTGTGGGAAAAGTGTACCTCCAACGACAAGGTTAAGGTTTTCTGAGCCTACTTTGGTATTCGAATCACCCATAACCATTATGATGTCGTTCTTGTGAGTGCTGTTAATCGCTGCAGCGAGCTGACTGTAGAATTCATCCTTGGCTTCTTTCTCTGCCAACTCGGTGGGCGCGTATGCTTGGAAGATGGTAATATTTCTAGCGGGGGTTCAAAATCTGCACCAAATGAGCCTTTTGTTTACAGGTTTCTATTCCATCACTGCCTTTGCTGCATTTTTACTCAGCAAAAATCCAACTCCATCCCTGTGGATGTCATTTTGTGCTCTAAAAGAGTATAGAAACTTTTCACCGTCAGGTAGTACAAATTCGCCGGCACCATTTCATCTACACTCGCTTCATCCCAATATTTCAAGGTTAAATTTGTGGAATTCTCTCACGGCTTGATGTATTTTGCCTGTATCATTAAGAGTTCGGACATTCAAAGAGCCGATGCGTGTTTGAGTTTTCATCGAAAGGATTTTAAAATATTGACGAACCATATTGGTTCCGATTATAGGAGAATCATTCCTTATTATGCATGTTTCTTGCACCTCCAAATCCGATGTGAATGCTGCCGAGGCAGGTGGATTAACCACATTCTGGTGGGTACCACTTGGAGAGATATTGTCCATCGTTTTTCGATCCATGCTTCATTAGTATAATTTTCTCGGCAACGCCCCAAGCAGTAAGTTATAAGCTTAAGGCTGGATCCGGCAAGCGCTGCAAGTACAGCCGCCCAATCTGGAACAGACGCTGACCTGGGAGCCGCCCACTCTGGGTCAGACGCTTCAGGAATTCGACGAGATGCTTATTTTAAGGTGGCAAAGACTCGCCTTGTCAGTGCCAGTTACGGGCAATTGTGGGTTTTCTTTCAAGGAGCAACGTTAAACTAAATTTTTTTCAAATTTTAGTTTTTGATAGGGCAACACTAAGGAACCCTTACAGAACAATGTGGTGGCACTCATGGTTGAATTACCCTGGTTGCAGCGATAACATACATAGAGTAAACACTGAAAATTTGGTAAATATCCCGCCTATCTATAAAACGCACTTCACACGGTTCTATTTTGTCACTGCTCCTCGCTTGTTTAATTTACTACCTCAAAAGCTTAGATGCGAAAGAGTAACTAGTAAGGGTGTTAATTTTGGCCTGGCCAAAAAATAAATACCCTACACTGCAGTATTTTGAAAAGTTTGCTTATATGGGAGGTGCCACGCCCTCTTGTCCGAGTACACCCAGTTTTTGTTCAGAGCTTGCATTTATAGTTTTTAGTGTCAGAGTGAAATTTAGTTGGATTATCTCAAAAAACTCTTTCAGTATAGCATTTTGAATCTTTTGCTTATATGGGAGGTGCCACGCCCCCTTGTCTGATTTCACCCAATTTTTGCTGAGAGCTTTCATTTATAATTCTAAGTGTCTGAGTCAAATTTGGTTCGAATATCTCAAAAAACGCTTTCAGTATAGCGTTTTGAAGCTTTTGCTTATATGGGAGGTGCCACGCCGAATTCGCTCAAATTTTTATTAGAGCTTGCGCTTACAATTCTTAGTACTTATATGTATTGTGGTTGCATTGTCGTGAAAAATACTCCTAAAATTGCATTTTGAATATAATTTTTGTATGGGCGGTAGGCGTGTCCGTTGACCGATTTTGCTCATTTTCAATCCCCCGAGCTAACTTTGACGACGGAGGCAGTGTACCAAATTTCATTGAATTATCTTGCTCAGTTTTCCCAAAAAGTGTATTTCAACACACAGCCAGCCACCCAGCCAGCCAGCCAGACAGACGGACATGGCTATATCGACTCAGGAGGTGACGCTGATCAAGAATATATATACTTTTCTATACCTGCCACGCCTCCTTCTCTGCGTTACAAACGGAAGGACAAAGTGAATATACCCTGGGTGTAGGGTATAAAAACAGTTTTCCTGAAATTTGTTAAGCAATGGCTCTTTTCTTTTAATTACTCAACAATTGATAGCATTTTTAATCCTATGGTCTAACTAAATTTGCATCACTCTTTACTTAATTTTTTTCATATTTTTTTTTTATTATTAAATACATTTTTGTTCATAACTGTTTCTTTATATTAGTTTTCCCCATAAATTTTTCTTTTAAATGAGTAATTTAATTTGCTAAATACATTCGCCACTTGTCATTTGGGCAATTGTTTGTATTAAACTATTTATTTCATAAGTAACTGATGTATCATAAATTTTTAAATATTGTATTTTGAATTAAGTTGGTTATGAAATAAAGGAATAATAATAATAAAAAAAAAAAAAAAATAAAAAAAAATGCTACTTCTTCTTAAACTACGAAAATGTCAAAATTTTCAAGTCTTTCGACATCATCAGGGTTCCATTTTTGTTTATTTTGATAACTTGCCATAACCATTGTTATTGAACCATGGTGGCACTCTGGTGTCAAAGGATTATGACAGTAACAATTTACAGTTTATCCTTTTTCCTCGTATCTACTTTCATACTTTCATCTATCGACGTTAAACACGTAAATACTTACTTTCATATCAAGTTATTTTGAAATCGATGAAATTTATACGAACTGATGTGTTGTGAATACCCTTAAGTTATCAATAGTCAAAAAATATATAACGGACATAGTCCCAAAAATTCCAATACCATTTCCTTCAGCCTTCAGCAGCTGATAAGTCTTTAATATACCCAACACCTAGTTTGCTAGCCACAGTAATTTTATATAAGGGTAGGGGTAAGTGACATCCAACACCATATACATTTTTTAAATGGATTATTGCGAAAATTTTGTTCATGTTTGACAACTCATAAGAAATTCTGTATGACTTCTCAGATTGTCTGAAGCGGCTTTAACAAACACGGTCATAACTGCCACAGTTTTTGTCCGATCCAAACAAAATTTTGGATCCGTATAAATAACATAAAAATGCATTCCATAAAAGCACAAAATTATGACTTTGCTTTTTTGATAGCGAAATAAACGTTTTTTTTTTTTAATTTGTGCGAAACTGTCATTTTTTAGTTACGTGGTTAAGGCTGAAAGGGAACGATATGTCGAAACGAAAGCCAAAAAAGGGACATTCAGCAAGAGGGCAGAAAAAATGCAGAATTTTTTTGAGAAACGAAAACGCTCATGATGGACATACATATCTGTGGACTTTTGACAAAACAACCTAAGTCGAGATAAGACAATTCTCCAGGATTTTAGTCTTACATATAAAATTTAAATACGCTTCTATTGGTATAACCGCCATGTCTCTATGATTTCTTCTTCCAGAGTTATAAGCGTGCCTCATAGTTCACGCCAGATTTGAACTAAGCGCCATTCGTGCGGTGAAGTGTCATGAACCAAAAGAAAAAAATAATTTGACAGCTGGCACTTTAAGGCCAAAAGGGGTATGCAATGGAACTTTACCGAACATCTGGAAGATCTCGACTACGCTGACGACATCTGCCTCTTGTCGTCCAAACATTCAGATATGCAAAGCAAAATTGAAGACCTTGTCTTGGAATCACAAAAGGCCGGCCTAAAAATCAACGTATCCAAGACTAAAATCATGAAGCTAAACGCAAGCAATGACATCACGTTTAAAGCTGGCAGTGATGACATCGGAAACGTCGATAGCTTCACGTATTTAGGCAGCATTATCTCCATGGATGGTGGAGCAAAAGAGGATATCAACTCAAGAATAGCAAAAGCAAAAGGCGCGTTTGCTCAACTGAACAAAATATGGTCTTCATCCGTTATATCCACCAAAACGAGAGTGCGCATTTTTGATTCGAATGTGAAATCGGTTTTGTTATATGGGTGCGAAACATGGCTTGTTACTGAACAACTAAGAAACAAGCTGCAAGTATTCGTCAACAAATGCTTAAGGCGTATACTAAAGGTTTGGTGGCCTCGCACTATATCAAATGCCGAGCTACATCAAAAATGCAAACAGAAGGCTATAGCAAACGAGATCAAGCTGCGCAAATGGGGATGGATTGGTCACACTCTCCGGAAACCACACAGCGAAGTTTGTCGCCAGGCTCTTGAGTGGAATCCACAAGGCAGTAGAGGACGTGGTAGACCCAAAACCAACTGGAAAAGGTCGTTGGAAAAGGAGATCCAAGAATCGGGAAAATCGTGGCAAGAGATCAAAGTCATCGCAAGGGATCGTGACAAATGGAGAGATTTCATATTGGCCCTATGCTCCTCCTAGGAGTTAAAGGAGAATACATACATACATACTTTAAGATTAGTAAAAGTTGAGCCACATTATTAAAAAGTTGTTAATCAGTTATTAGGCTCTCCTGAAAAGTTACCAATTTCGAGTTAGGTTGTTTTGTCAAAAGTCCACAGATAATGAAAAGGCTCACAACATGCAAATTGAAAAATATGATAAATTAATAAGATACCAAATTCCGTTTGAATCCATACCATACTTCCAAAAGTAGTGTTTCTAGATGTAAAAAAGAATCCTACTAATGCAGATATCATTCTTCGGAAATACATCAAATTAGTAACAGGAAGATGGAATAAATTTATTCGCATTTTTACGGATGGTTCAAAAACAAGTGACAAAACAAGTTGCGGGTTTTGGATACCGAACATAGACATTGAAGCATCATTCTCACTATACAACTTATGCACAATTTATTCAGCTGAAGCATTTGCGATACTTAAGCTTTTTTATTTATAAAAGCCAACGGTATTAATAAATATCTAATAATATCAGACAGTAAATCGGTCCTTCAAGCCCTAGCAAACTTCAACAATAATAAGACCCATCCATACATTTGGAAAATAAAGAACGAATTGTGCAATCTATATCAAACTGGCTATACAATACATTTCCTCTGGATTCCAAGTCATTCGGGAATTGACGGAAATACCTACGTTGACAACATAGCAGTTAATCATGAAGACACTGGAGAATATCATTCATCCAACGGATAAAAAATTGGCAATCTCTTTGTGGCAAGAAAAATGGAACAACAACATCCACGGACGTCAACTCTATCTTCTGTCACCAACTGTGAACACCAAACCATGGTTCAAAGATCTAAAACTTCCTCGTGGGATAAAAACTATGGTTTCCCGTCTCAGATTTGGACATAACCAAACAGGACAACATTTACATAAAATCAATGTCATTGACTCCAACTTGTGCGAATGCGGAACAATCCAAACAACTGTTCATTTAATGTTCATGTGCCCAAATATAAACCAAAATACTCGTAATGCACTAATTCAAAAACTTAATAATGAATAAGCGCAGCAATTCAACATTAATGAACTTTTAAAAACAAATAATTACAATATATACAAAGCAATACATACATTCTTTTCAAAATCTAATATAATGATTTAAACAAAGTAATGAAAACAAAGCTATGTGTATACCAAAATTGTTAACAATTAAACAAAATTAATTGAAACACTACTATAAAACATAACAATCCATAAATCTTTCTAACATTGAACATAATGATTAAAAATTATATTGTGAAAGTGGTAAAGCTCAAATCTTTGCACATAAAAAAACATTTAACAATTAAAACTTTGAAACAGTTACAATGCGAAAAAAAAGCCTTTTAACAACTAAAAATCTACACAATAATTTAAACTATAAACGTTACGACGTTAACACATCAATAAAACACAAGTAAAATATACAAATAAAAATTAACATATAAAAACAAACAAAATTTAACAAAATCCCCACAAAGGTGGCATCATAGATCTGGTGTCTCCAGCCGCCTTAGAAGAAGAAGAAGATATATTTTTATTCTTACCAATGCTACCAAGGTGTTTGAACGTATGAGCGATTGAGCCAATAACCACGGCCTGGCAGCACTTATGAAGTTTTGCTAAGTTTGATAGTTTAAAGTGCTCCTCTTTTTATTAATTTTTTGACAACAGCAAAAATTGCTATGATAAATGTAAATAAATAAAAACATGCTTCAACGAGAATTTTAATTTTCATCAGAATTGTGATTAAAATATAAAAGGAATCATATTTAATAATTATTATTATTATTATTAAGTAATATACTTAAATAAATAAATAAATATTTAATAATTAAAAGACTTAGATAAAATTTCGGAAATTAAAGTATAAAATAAAAGTGCCTGAAGAAATCAATGGTTTTTTGATTTTTCTGTGGACTCTGGCAAATGTGGCGTGAAAAATTCTTAAAAATTTTTAAAATTAGGTTGGAATATAAAAAGTATTAAAATGTCTTGCTAGGGAAAAGAAAAAGATTATTAATAATAATTGCAACGACATCGGCTGCAATTCAATAAAAACAACGACATCGAACTACAAATGACGCTGGATAAGGAAATTGGTATGATAAAGGGTCTGCCCATTACGTTACCCCAATCTCGTGGTATGTGGGCAGCATCTTTAGGGTCTTTTATACTTTGTTTTGTCTTTTACTATTTCTACGGTGGCTTCTTAACGCTGGCACTCTTCGCAATAATGGTTTTGGGTAAGTGTACTAAAATTATAATAAACAAGAATTTATGAATTACCAACTGGCCTGAGGGCTTCGTCTTGGTATTACTTACTAAAAACATGGAACTTGTAATTTTCAAATTTAAAATATATAACAACTGCATTATTTTACGTAGAATCAGTGGACATATGAGAACTAAGCACAAGTACCCGTTTCTACGGTTATTGGCAATCTAAACCAAACGAGAAATTAATTACAACAACAACAACAAAGAGTTCGGTTTGGATCTAGTTTCGGAAGTATATCCACTGGAAGATCGGGACTAGCTATTATGGTGTTGTAGTATTTGCTAAATTTCATGAAAATTTATTTGGTTTATTGCTAATGACGCAAATTCAGGTACAAATGGCATATTAAATGAAAAGCAATAAATTTGACTTCCATGTTTTTTTTACTTGGTTTAAACAAAATTGGATTTTGAAAGCAATCGAAAATTTTGGCCAAAATTTCAGTATAATTTTCAAGACCATTGGGCTGAGATTTCGAATAATTGAAACAACGTTTTAAAATAATTGTTATCACAGAGTTGGGTACTCATATTTTCTAAACCATCCACGCACAGCAGACTTTAATCATGCTCGGACCACTTCCTACGCTATATTCCTTATTTATTGTCGCCATTTTTAAGCGCCTTCTCCGATTTCTTTGTTTGCTTTTAACCAACATCAAGTCAACATTTAGTCCATAACCAAACTCTAAGGTGATAAGCTAACTTAAGGCTCTTATTAAAAGATAATTGCTACGTGTACCTCACCGATTTCTTTCTTTGTTTTTTAATCAACATTAAAGTCGAAAATTCTTGCTCACGGAAAAATATTGCCTTCGGAAACAACATAAGATACCGCAAAACTTCTTGTTGAATATTTACGTGGGGTATGGCAGATTGGAACGATTTCGCGATTTCGTCCCAATTTAATGGCAACTTTTTTATGTGTTATTGACCCCACGAGGAAATTTTTTAAACTACAAAAATGTAAAAGCAAACGTCGAGATATTCGAAAAAACTGACTATTATGACCTTTGATCCTAAATTAGCTTTTTATGCAGCAGTGATCTCGATTTCGACTTTTGACATTTCTTTTAAAACACCAAAAAAAAAGCAGTTCCAATTTAAAAAATGCTGGCTATATTGTTTTTGATCAGAGTTTAATTATACTGAACCAATAAACTAATAAACTTAAAATAAAACAATCAAAAACTTCTTACACTAATTACACAAGCCCATTAAAAAATGTCTAGTAGTAGAAAATTGAGGTACCATGAAGTATGTTTTTTGGCGTGCTAAAAACGAATCCGAGGTCAGAATATACCTATACCCTCAAATTTTGACACAACGCTTCCTTAATACCCCCTTTGGAGTTAGAATTTTACTCGTTCTAAACTTTTGAAATGTGTGCAAATTTTAAGGTTTTTAGGTGCTCTGAAACCGAAAATGATGACAGAAAATAATTTGAACTACTCAGTCACCCCTAATACTCTCCTTATAGCCTCCAAGAGGGTTGAAATTACACATTTTGTAAAAATTTAAAAAGTACAATTATCTTAAGATTTTGTGGTTAGCTGGAGCCGAGTATGACAACAATAATAATTTCAGCAGCACAGTTACTCCCTAGTTAAAAGTTTTACTTTATCAACTTGGCCAGGGACCAATTTCTATACTTTGCACTCCACGACTCAGTACTAAAACAACAACAGAAGAATTGTTGCTTTCTTACTAAATACCTTCATAAATGTTTCTAAATGGTATCTGAATAAAATTATTTGATGGTATATACTAAAAAAAGAAAACAGATCGAAATCGCATTTGAATTATTTTTCCAATTTTCTTTCCGGTTCACTTAACAAATTACACAGGTTTCCAAAAAAAAAAAAAATGTCATGGCGTTTTGATCAGATTATGTGTTTCCTGGGACTTTGACGTCCTTAATCCGAATCCGGGGTCCGTTTTTTTCCAGAACGTCTGAGAAAAAAGATTTCAAGGTCATATGGAGGTCAAAATTTTCATGTGTCTTTTAGTGATAAATTCGCTAAAATTCTGAAACTAATTTCTTATCATTGAATTCTTAGTCCTTAAAAAGAATATGTGATCAAAAACGGTCTGTCGGACCTCGTTTCGGAGATATAGCCATCGGAAGATCCGGATATATCTACCATGAAAACCGCTATAAGTTGGGAACCACTGGATGGATTTGGAAAATATTGATGTCATATGAAAGGTTGTCATACCAGATTTTTTGGCTTAAAATTGCTTTGTCTTGTTATATAACTTAAAAAAAAGGAAAAAATGGTGTCCTTTAAACTTTTATGTAAGGATATCTCAAAACCCAGACGTAATATAGCAATTCTAAGACCGGATTCGGATTAAGCATCTAAAATCACATCTGGAATGACTATTAGTGTTTCTGGTTTTTGTTTGCGCTTGTCTTAAATAAGAAAAAACCGATTTTTTTAAAAAACGCTTTAAAAAACGTTTAAAATTCAATATCTCCTGAATGGAATCAGCTAGGATTTTTTGGTTTGCAGTTTTTAAATTTAAAGACATGCAGAAAATTTTCTGCATACTCAGCTTTTTATCTTTTTCTTCAAACTTAAAACAATATGAAAGTAAATGCACTCAAAGAAAAAACATTAGTAAAAATGCAATATCTTCTTCAGACGATCAGGTACGAAACTTTTATTTACAGTTATTAATTAGTGTTTTTATATTGAATAATTCCGCATACGCCGAATTTTGCGTGGTTGCAGTAAAACTTTATTTTGGTTAAGGTTCGCCGTGCCCTGTACAAGACAAGATGGAGCAACGCACACCGGGAAATGCTTGTTATTAATATTATTATTATTTGTTTTCAGGAATATTTTATTATGCGCAAGATGTGCTTCTGTATCATCCTGATTTGCCTGCAAATTCGCGCATATACATTCCTATACCAACTATGCACAACTTGCCACATGAAAATGTAAATATACCCACACCAGACAAAATAATTCTGCATGCCTTTTGGGTTAGTCAACCGGAAGAGCGAAGCAAAAGTGTGCCAACTTTTGTGTACTTTCATGGGAATGCAGGCAATATGGGTCATCGCATGCAAAATGTTTGGGGCATTTTTTATAATTTACATTGTAACATACTAATGGTAGAGTATCGAGGATATGGCCTATCAACAGGTGCACCATCCGAACGTGGTCTCACTTGTGATGCCCGCGCTGCTATTGATTATTTGTATACGCGTCATGATTTGGATCATAGTCAAATTGTAATCTTTGGCCGTTCATTGGGTGGCGCTGTTGCTATTGATATCGCCGCTGATGCCGTATATGGTAGGAAAATAATGTGTGCTATTGTTGAGAATACATTTACCAGTATTCCGGACATGGCAATCGAATTGGTGCATCCGTCTGTAAGGTTTATACCAAATTTATTTTATAAAAATCAGGTAAATAAATTTTGCACAATGACTTAATAAATTATAAAATTTGTTATTCTTTCAGTTTCATTCTTTGACGAAAGTGCGCAAGTGCACGGTCCCATTTTTATTTATTTCTGGTTTAGCTGATAATTTGGTTCCTCCCCGTATGATGCGATCATTATTCACACAATGTGCCAGTGAGAAAAAGCGTATTTTAGAATTTATTGGAGGTTCACATAATGACACATGGATTGTTGATGGGTATGCTAGCAAAAATAAAAATATTAAATTTTTTCTATTTTTATTGATATTTTAGTTACTATCCGGGCATTAAAACTTTTCTTAACGAATGCCAAAATATTACTCCACCACTGCAAAAAGCTCCAGAGAAAAGTAATGTATGGCATGAAATAGAGGATGTTTGAATTCCGACAAAATTCTATTTAACAAGGAAGTAAGTACATTTTACGCTCCGGCGGCTTAAAATTAAAAGCAGTAATTAAAGTGAGAGACTGTGAGAAAATTTTGTGTTTTTGTTTTTCTTCTGTTGCGTGTTTTTCAGTTAATGTTAAGCGTTTTAATATGCTAACTATATAATAATTAACCCAAATGTTCAATTCAAATAATGTTCCATCAAATATAATTTGAAGCTTTAATTTATTTAAGTTACATCTAAATAAAAAAGGTACTATATATATAAATAAGGTAGATTGTAAAGTTTCAATTTACCAAATGATATTGTAGCCAAAAGCCTTTAAATATTTCACGTACTCTAAGATTTGAATAAAAAGCGAAATGCTGTTTACTTTAATCGTGTAACAATTTGTATTGTGTGAAATTTAAGCAATTAAAAAGAATTTTAAAACAATTTTAAAATGTACAATTTAATAAAAAGCAAAGCATCAGGTTTAATATTTAATAAAAGTATTACTATGTTATCAATATTTTTATTTTTCTCTTTGAATGGCACAAGTGAAGAAAATCACGTTTAATTTTCACAAAATTTTTTTTTCACCAATATTTTTTACACTTAAAAATACTTTTGATTTTTTTTAAAAAAAACCCCCCTTCGATTTTTTTTAAAAGTACTTTAAGTTAAAGCATGATTTATAAGCTTTAAAATGATGTATGACTCAAGATGGGATTTGGACGCTACATGGGTGTTTTTGGCTTTTGAACGCCCGCTGAAGGCAAAAATCTTTTTTTACTCGAGAGGAAAGCATCTTACGTAAAAAGTGTACTAGGCAAAAAATGCTTAGAATCGTCTAAGAAATACGTGTGGTTCCATTCCATCACAAACGTCTATAAAAACCGAAAACAGAAAAAGATGGTTGCAGTTGGGCTTTGGCTTTATGCTCCTACAGGAGGATGCATACTTGGCGGGTGGTGGGAGATTAAAGAAAAATAGACCACCACAGATCCTGACAACACTTTCTGTGTTACTGGGGCCTTGTCTAAAAGAATCTTAGCTCAGTTTTTAGTACTACTATTTTGCATTCTCAAATTTTGGAAAAAGCACATTGGTACTTTCATTAGTACTATACAAGCAAAAAAAAAAAAAAAAAAAAAAAAAACAGTCAATAAACTAACTTCATAATTTATCTAGAGGAACCTGCCTAACTATCAATAAAATTCTCGTAATTTCAAGAGCCTGCATTGTATGTAGAAAAAAAATCTGCCCTAGTAGGTTTTAATTGTAGCATGTTTCAAAACCAGAGTGTGTTACCAACTAACAATTTGGCAATTTTTCACGACAGACGGTGCTAGTGACCCATATGATCTATCCATATAGGCGATCCTGTACAGAGTGTTTAACCGTGTCCAATAGCGCAATCGCTAAAGCACCGCGTTTTCTTTCATTAGAAAACCGGAGTCACGAGTTCGAGTACGGTTTTTGACAAGATTTAACTAAAACTGATCTGATGAGGCTATATACGTGTTTATATATGAAAATATATAAATATGTATGTGGAAATAGCCGAAACATATGTAATCAATTTCCATGTTAACACTTGCTTGCGTCTGTTGTTGAAAAATTGCAAAAGTGACTGTTTAATTAGTTCAATATAAATTTATCATACTTCAATTAAGAAAAAGCGCGTTGGTATGTTCATTAGTACTATACTGCCGTCCTAAGAATGCCGTAGCTCCAATAAATTTTTATTTTTGTAAAATGAGTTTTTGTGTTTATGTTTATGTGTACGACTGGGAGATACGACAAAAGTCGTAGTTGTTTTTATAGGGAAAATGAAGGTATAATGCAACCTGTTCTTGTGGGTTGACGGACTGAACCGAGATGACCCATAAAACGCCGTAAACTCATTTTTTTGGAAAATTGGAGTTACGGCATTCTTGCTTAGGACGGCAGTATACAAGCAAAAAAACAGTCAATAAACTAACTTCAATTCGCTATAACATTGTTAACAAGCCCAATAATAAGGTTTCGACGAATATTTTACACTGCACAAACGTCAGAATATATCAAAATGTTTGATATCAAAAATTGTGATTTACAAGTTTTAAGCTCTGTTATATTCGGAATATTTTTGTGTATCTCTGAAAAGCACTTCAGACTTCATGAGAAGTCATATGCGTTTTCTTATATTTTTTTGTGATTTTTTCTTGACTATCAACTTTTTATTGTTTTTAATTTATTTTGTTTAAATTGTTTTTATTTTTCACACAACATAAACAAAATTTAAAACTCTTATAGTAGGAGATCCGGTGAAAAAATTACTACCCTCATCGGCTTTCCTGATGAAATATTTTTTTTATGCAATAAAATATAGAGATAAAGAAAACTTGATAAGCACTCCATATCCTGGCAAGGATATTTTTAATTAAATATTATTTAATTACATTTTTGACCCAAACTACCCTTATTCTCTTTCTCAATAAATTTGGTGGCAATCGAAAGCAAAAATCATAATATTCGTTGCAATAGAATTAGGGGCGACTTCCTAAACGTCCGTTGCTTTGTGTTGAAACTGCATTTTCGTTAAAAAAATGTCGCATAATTTTAGGAGCTTATTTTTTTACTGCATCATTCTTGCATTTCATAACGCTCAGCGCATCAGTAACAAAGTTGATGCTTTTTGTAAACTTTGCTCTTAATAAGTAAATAGTCACAAAATTATGCAACATTTTTTGCATGAAAATGCTGTTGCAATACAAAGCAACTAACTTTTAGGAAGTCGGCCTAGTTTTAATTTTGCCGGCGCTAACGATTTTTGGAAATGTCAAACTGAAAAAATACGTTTTAGATCAAAAATTTTCAGATTTCTTAGTAGAAATTCAAACAATATGAGATTTTATTTAATTTTTATTTATTAAAATTGCCGACCGAAAACATTAAAAACAATTTAAAATAAAAACAACTATTGCCGTCGTCACTCTGATTCTGTTTTGCAGAGCGAACTTCGTTGACGAGTTTTTATTGACAGCGCCCAACGGGAAACGGAAGCGCATTGAAATGACTTCAGTTGCGCTTCTAGGGAAGCAAGAAGCTGCTTCCAGTGCTGTTCTCACTGCTTATCTTTTTTAACACAACATGTCCTAGCGGAGATGTACATCTTTAGAAGCACTTGAAATACGCTTCCGAGGAAGCACACATTTGGAAGCATATGAAATACGCTTCCGTGGAAGTTTTTCTAAATTTTAAGTTCCATTTCACAAAAATTACTTTTTTTCCGTAACTTTTGGTAGAATTATTAACTTTTATAAGCAATAAAAAAAATAAATTTGAAAAATTTTGTATGCTACCAGAGATGTGCTTCTATTGCGCTCTTATTGGAAGCACCTTCATTTCTTCCCGTTGGGCGTATATTCGTAGGGCGAAATTCGTCGTAAGCTCCAATTGTGTTTAAGCTATTCAGACCTGTTTGGTAATCTGCGTGGTTTCAATTACTTTTCACTTAGGAGGCTTTTTGATGAAAATGGCGAGTCACGCGATAAAAAGTATCAGAATCTTTTTTGTGGAGAATTACAGGTTCTACAAATAACATTGATTTGCATTAGTTTGAAAATTCTAGCATTATTTTTTCAACTTATGGCCAGAAAATTTGGATTTTGCCGCACTGTGCGTCCCCATCATTTTTTCAACAAATATTTGAAATATCATTCTTTATTTCGTTTGGTTTTATTTTTGATTTCAGGACAAACTTTTACCTTTATGGTTTCTAATTTAAAAATAAATGTGTACATATTTAACTTAAAGATATTATAATTTAGAATTTATTTCGTACTGCTTACATACATATTATTTTTACATAGTACATTATAAATTACTAAAAGCGTTCTTAATCCTGTAAGAAAATGTTAATTTTTGTTCATGATTTTATTTTAGCGACCTTTATATATAAATTTTTGAACGTTGTTTAGCTGGCTCAAGGTCTTATGTTGAATTAAAAGATTTTTAGCACCCTGATAATGAGTTGTAGTACAACTCGAAATATTGGTAAATAAAGAAATAATTCAAAAGTTTTTTGAAATTTATACTAATTTTACGAACTTTAGTCATTATTTGCAAGAATCTAAAATTCTATGCATTTTTCAACTTAGGAAATCCTAATTGTCATGATTTCCTAAGTTGAAAAATGCATAGAATTTTAGATTCTTGCAAATAATGACTAAAGTTCGTAAAATTAGTATAATTTTCATATAGTCAACATAAACCATTTTAATTAATTATGGAGAACACGCCAATACATGTGCAACTGGCAACCCTAGTAGCCACATGACAAACCGGTATTGATTTCGCAGCCAATGGCTGGACCTTACCAAACAACAACAACAACAGGAGTCATGATAAAAAGGAAAGAGAACAAAAATCTCACTACATGAATATAGACACTTAAGCTACCAATTATTCTGAGGGTACATAGCGCAGTCCATTGATAAATGCGCTATGTAGAGACATTGACTCCGAGGTTCATAGTTCAATCCCGGCCTCAGACAAAAAGTTCAAACATTTTTCAATTGTTATTTCATATAATTTAAAATAAATTAAATAAAACATAAATTGGTCTGATGATGGTTACGTGGCGGTAACCGAAACATATGTCACCATAGCCATGCTTAGTAGTTTTTTTCTCTAATCCTAATTGTCATGATTTCCTAAGTTGAAAATTCCATAGAATTTTAGATTCTTGCAAATAATGACTAAAGTTCGTAAAATTAGTATAATTTTCATATAGTCAACATAAACCATTTTAGTTTTTTGAAATCTTTTAATTCAACATAAGACCGTGAGCCAGCTAAACAACGTTCAAAAAGTTAATTTTTATTTTTTACCGTAAAGAGCTTAGGCTTTTTCTCAAAAAAAAAAGGCAAAATTTTTCTATCTTTATTGGATTAACTGAAAAAATCTTATAAAATAGGTAGAAATATTAATTTTAGTTTATTTACAGAATCGAAAGCGCTATAGGTCATACAAGTTTAAAGTTCATAATCACTATCATCATCTTCACCCGCATCGTATGCATCTTGCTTATTGCTTTTTCTTTGATTATTATGGCAAAATTCATTCTCCTTTTCATCAATTTCATCTACAATTTTTGGTTTTACTTCACCCTGCGAACGATGATGAAAAACAAATGAAATACATTTGCTAGTTTGCCAAGCCTGGGATAGAATGCAATCTGGCAATCCTTTATTGTTGGAGCAATGAAACCATTGTGACAAATGTGATGTACAATCACTTTCCTCAGGTGGTGGTTTAGTTTGTATATTATGAAAACATCTTTTGCATTTAAGCCTACAAAATGTAACGGTTTAAAAGGATTTTTCTAAGGTATGTAACTCGTAATATTTACTTGTTATGCGTATCAGAAATAATGTCAGTTTCATAACGAAATAGATCCTTTAAATCATCGCGCGTAAAATGTTTTTCCGTACTTTCATTGTTATCTATAATTGTGCTCGAAAGTGATTTTTTATGTGTTTGACGTTGTAAAATTTTTTCCTCAATGGTACCAGTCTAAAAGAAGAATACTTGTAATTGATTTTAAAACTATTTGCCTTTAACTTACCGCAACTAATCGATAAATATAGCATGGTTTTAGTTGTCCATCACGCCAAATTCTGGCCATTGCTTGCTCATCATTTGCTGGATTCCAATCTGGGTCAAACATAAATAAACGATTTGCACCAATTAAATTTAAGCCACAGCCACCTGCTTTTGAACTAAGCATGAATAAGAAACAATCTGAAGTAGGGTCATTAAATTTATCAACAACTTTGCTGCGTTTTTTTATTGTCATGGCACCGTCAAGACGTACAGAGCTATATTTCCTGTAAAAAGAAAAAGAAAATTATTTTAAAGTACTAGCTGGGACTATAAACTTTCGAAGTTTTGCAATATATCAAAAAATGCATTTCACAGTTGCGACTTGAAGAACATTTATGCAATTTTTAATAACTTTTTAATAAAGCAAAAAAACAAAAATATTTTTAGAACACTCAACGAACTCATGAGACTATCAAAGCAATCGAGATATAGGCTTACTAAAAATATTCCGCTCTGTCCAGTATTCCTGTAAGCAACTATAATCGGTTATTGTATTGCGAACTCAATTTCGATTAATTGAAAGGTTAACTGTAAAAAAGTGCAAAAATGTGGTTTGCGGAGATAGAACATTCATTTCTACTGGCAGCATTAATTTTACTAGACCGAAGATTTTAAAAATTTCGTTTTCAAGATGTATAAGCTTTACCGACAGTTTTGAGATGAAGATAGTGTGCTAAAGAGAAACAAAACCGATTATCAACTAAATACATATCAAAACATTTGTTTTTAAATTGTCCTTAACAAGTAATAAATTGAATAAAAACTGATTGAGTATTTAAAAAAAACCTATGTTTTAAACAATTAAATATAAAATACCGGTTAATCGGTTAATTACTTTCCATTAATTACAATTAATAATTGCTTTCTTTCAATTAATCATATGACTCATTGACCGATTAATAACTTTTTTCAAATCACTACTTCTGATACATTGCTCAAACCCCCTCCCCACATAGTAGCGTGGCAAAGTTTATGGACAGCCCCTGAGGGTACCTGTTATCTTTCCCCAATGTAGGACTTTATCATGAATTTGTTTAGATTACTTTTTCTTCTAATTTTTTTCCAATTTTCGCCAAAAAAAACTACTATGTATAAATTGTATTTTCTATTTGATTTGACAGTTAAGATTAAAAAAAAAGATATACCTAAGCATCAAAATTTCAAACCAAAACAAAGTAAAACTTCGAAATTGGTGATGGTCCACGTGTTGGGCCAAATAAATCTCCAAACCTTCAAACCTGACGGAATGACAACATTACACTTTGAAAATTATGAGTGTATGGGAGGTGCCACTCCCATTAGAGCTTGCATTTACTATCCTTAGCATTTATGTGTAATTTGGTTGCGTTATCGTGAAAATGCTCATAAAATTGCGTTTTAAATGATTCTTTTTTTGTATGAGCTCAATTTCAATCCCAAGAGCTTTTACTTTTATGACGGAGGCTGTGTACCAAATTTCATCGAGTTATCTTGCTTCCAAAAAATATTAAAATGATTTCCAACGACAGAAAAAATCTGTACAAAAGATCTTTTAGGTCGCAGTACAATCCAGACCCTTTAAATAATAATAATAGACAGCCAGAGTGACGGACATGGCGATATCGATATGTTATCATAAAGTGTGGTAGGGAATATAAACATCGGAAGATCCGGATATAGCTTTCAGAGAAACCAGTTTTAGTTGGAAACACTTGCATAGATTTCAAAATATTAGTGTCGCATAAAAGGTATTTTAAAAAGCTATAAAATTGTATTAAAAAATTTTTTAATTTGTGATGCATAATTTATTCGCGCTTCGAATTCAATGTTCAAAAATTGGAGAATAAATTTTTACAACAAATTTCAAATTTATTGCCGATAACCTTAAATTCCATTGAATTTCGCCCTTCCAGAAAAATTGCCTGTCCGAGAAAAAATACTCGAAAATATTTATTCATGATAAGGCCCATAAAAAGAGAACTTATTTAATTAAGATACCTTTTTCTTGCTAGTTGTTCAAATAAATCTAACGTTTGCGTATAGTTTGATATTAACACAACTCTGTCATCCGTATTAGCGCGTATAGCAGCGAGCATAAAATCAAGCAACATAAACTTGCCACTTAGTTCAGGATTAATTTCTCTGAAAATATAAAAATTTAAGTAAACAACCAAAACCTTGAGCATTGTCGTCGTGCATACTTTGGATTATAATTTGCTGGTAAAACATTTTGCGAATGTTCAAAGCCATTTTCGCGTGCCAATATTTTTTCGTAGATTAAATCTGGATGACTGCATAATTTCTTAAGTGTTGTTATGTCGGCCAATGCAGTAAGCGATGCTTTTTCATTACAATCTAACAAAACAGAGAAAGCATAATAATATTTTGTGCAACATAGATTTCATATTTTTATTTATACCTGCTAAGCTTCTTCGTATCTTATCGGACTTGAGGAAATTCATATATAACTCCATCTGTACCGGTGTCAATTTAGCACAAATAACCATTTCAAATTTAACTGGTAAATATTTTGTAAGGATTTGATTTGTACGACGTATAATACATTGATTAACAATGCTAATCAGTTCTTGCGTTTTAGTTACTGCACGTTCGCGCTCCTTATCGCTAGAATCAGCATTTTGACCACGCAAAATGGGATTCTCAAAACTGCGCTTAAAGTCTGCAGCTGTACCAAGCA
This sequence comes from Calliopum simillimum, assembly GCA_951812925.1. NCBI lineage: Eukaryota > Metazoa > Arthropoda > Insecta > Diptera > Lauxaniidae > Calliopum > Calliopum simillimum. The sequence continues at coordinate 87,092,564 of OX638369.1, read as the reverse complement.
TTCCTGGATTGACAAAACTCACAAGGCTGAAATATTCCGTTAGATCGTTTTGTATAGGCGTTCCAGAAAGTAAAACACGTCGTTTTGTTTTCAAACCCATAAGTGCTTGATAGGTCAGATTGTCACTATTCTTCAAGCGATGACCCTAAATTGTTTCGCAAATAATAATCTAATTTCAAATAATTTTATTTATTTTCTAAAAAATATGTAGCTTTCGTTTTGTTACATTTTCATATTGAATAAAATAAATACAAGTCCATGATGGTCAAAGATGGGACTTTTGAGACAATTGTCTCCACCGGTCCTACAGGGAAATTAAGAAATATTTTTTTTTTCCAAATTATTTTGTGGCCCTATCTAATTCATGGTTTTCTAGTGGATCCACTTTTTGTATGCAACTTTAGCTAAATTATTACATCGTGGTTGAGACGAAGCGTGGTCCTGAAGTATCGAAAATTGGAAAAAACAGCGAAGTTGCTAAAATATAGGCATCCCACAGTACGGAAATAGAGATGCACTAGCCGATACACGATTGGAATAAAAGTAAGTGTGAACATCAATATCTAGTTACCACCCGCAAGTGTCTCAAGCCGTGTTAAATTATAGGAAAGTCATAAGAATAATATGTGGCTCTCATATCGCTTCCCAACCAGCCAACCACATTTTAAGATTTTGTTTTGAATTTTGGCACTATTTACCTAGATTCAATAGTATTTCTTATAAAGCCGTTCCGTTTTTTGCACCAGTTACAGCATTAGATGATTTTGTGAGCAGCTAAATTGTTCTTTCCACTGCCTGAGTATGGGTTATTTTATACGAAAAATGGCTCATCAATAACCTTTTCTAGATCACTCTGTTAAGCGGCGAAGTGCTGGATGAATAGTTACCATCAACTACTCTCGTACAATATTGTTCTCTTCTGCCCGTCGTGTTTTCTTTAATAAGTTTACGAATGCCTGACTGTCATGCGGCTGTCCCGAAGAATGGCATCCAGCAGATTTTCTGGATGAAGACCATAGGCACATGACAATTATGTCTCTCATTTTCTTTGGTAATATATTTTTCACTGTTAATCACGTAATGGAAAATGTGCTACTTTTCCAGTACGAGCTGATATTTATATCGAAAAAAGTTGTTTTTCGATGCACCCTTTTGAACATATTATGAAACATTGTCATTGCCATCGCTGCGTTCTTCATTTGGTTGGTTCACTTAGAGGTACTTTTTTCAGAAGGGATCTTATGTCAAATCAAGCATGATTCCTGTTAAACTGTCATGCTGAAATTGGTTATGATTTAGTTGTTTTCAATAAGTTTTGATCAAGAAAACATCATTCAGTTAATGTTCTGAGCCATCATATCTCTTAAATATGTCGGTTTTACGGAATGCGGTGTATAAATTTGGTTATCCATATAACGGTTAACTTCATGAACTTTTAACAAAAAAAAAAAATATTGTAAACAGCTGACAGCTATAGTGCCATTTTGAAGAAAATTACCACCAAGTTTTTTAAAATTTTCAAAAATGGGGGAGATATAAGACATTGAATTTTGAAGAAAATGTTTGTTTGTAACGGTTTAACCTTAGTTCTTATCCAATTTTACATACATATAAGCAAAAATTTAGCAAAAAAAAATAAAAAAAATTCCTCAATTTTTACACTTAAAAAGGTTTTGTCAAATTGTAGTTTTATTTAAAAAAAGCAGCTATAACTGTAGACTATAAGTGCGTCAAGTTTCAGCTTGGAATTACCTGTGGTTCTCTAGAAAAAAAAAATGTATCTTCTTATTCTGCAAATTCACTATGACATGTTCAAGTTCTTTACTTTCCCCAGGAAGTTAAACTCTGCAAGCATTAAAAACTAAGCTCGTTTGATGTTAAAAGGGCGGAAGTCCGTTGTGTTGCAACGCTAGTAACTCCCACAGACATAAAAGTTTGTTTGGACCAGTAGAATATTTTCTAAATTTTAAGACATAAAGTTCTTCATTAGACACAAAAACCGCATTAGGACCGCTTTTTTCAGTTTCCCCAAAAGATTACTTTTCGTTGGCTTCCGCCCTTTCGGAAAACTAAAAAAACATTGCAATGCTATGTTCTAGCGCTTAATAGAGTACCTATATTGTTTTAAAAGTTTTAAAATAATTCTGTTGGAAACCATATTTTTTTTGGATACTCATCAAATAAAAAAGGGGAGGTTTTTTTTACCTAATAAGAACTCACGTACAGAGTTGTTGATACAAAGCAACTATACTCACTTCGTCGCAAATAACAATGCCAATTTCCGTACGATTCAAAATGTTCGCATATATTCGAAATGTTTCATAACTGATTAACAACACTGGCGTTGCATATCGTCGGCTAGTGTTAAGTGAAAACTGCTCGAGAGTCTTTATTGTTTCTTCTTTTGCGCCGCCTTCAATGGGTAAACAGTGTAAACGACCATGTAACCATTTATTAAATTCTTTTTCCCAGTTTTTGACTAGAGAGCTTGGTGAGACTATAATAGCTTTGCTTATGGTTGGTTTACATTCTGGACTTTGCCGCAGTAACGTCCATACCAATGAAACACACTGTAGTGTCTTTCCCAATCTATAAAAAAGTGAGGATTAAAAAGTGTCACTCCATAATTTTATCTATATTTCAATTACATAATTTAAAGAGTCTGTCGATTTGGGGGGACTCGCGTACGCGAAAGCTCAAGTAGCTTACGCGAAATCCAGTGAAGTTCTTTCCCCCGGGGCAGCTTCGTTACGCATGATTAATTTAGCGTGCGCGAAATTCGAAATTCGCGAAAGTAGGGGCAAGTGGGCGACCTGCGGCCACAGCCCAGGATTTAAAACTTCCAAAAATCCAACACCGGATTCGCGCCGGCCTTCGGCCGCGGATCAGTATATAATATATCCAACACATAGTTTTCTAACCAAATTGCGAGCAGCGTACGAAACATTTTTTAGCTTACGCTGCAACACTAAATTAATTATGCGTAATCAAGCTCCCCGGTGGAAAGAACTTTACTGTATTTCGCGTACGCTACTTGAGTTTTCGAGTAAGCTATCCTTTAAGAATTTACATACGTTTTGGAAGTTTTCCGCACTTTCACTTACCCCATTTCGTCCGCCATTATACAACCGTTAAAGTCTCCCTTATTGCCAACTACACAGTCGTACATAAACTTCACACCTTCTCGTTGATGTGGACGCAAAATGTTACTCAGTAGCGGATCAACGACAACATGCACTTGTTTTGTTGCACCTAGTGTCATCAATTCATGTTCCGTGTACGCTGGGGGCGTGTAAAGCACCAGAGCATTACACGTAAGGGGATCGTGCAACGCCTTTCGCACTGTTGAGCGTCGTATACCAAGACAGCGATTCCCATTATAATCGGGTACATAATCCGCGATTGGTACTTTAAAAGGTCTAGCAAGTATTCTAGCAATTGCCGCTTCATATTGATTTAGTGGCATATCGCTCAATAAAGGTTCTCGATATGAATCTTTTGATCGTTGGAGGCATTGCCGTTTATTCTGGAGCGGCGCAATAAAATTAAGCCTAGGCTTTGTTTTGATGACATTGTTTTGACTTGGCGCTAAACTGCGTCGCTTAAAAAAGGAAACCATATTTCAAACAAATTAATCGATTTTCATTTAGAATACGCAGTGTTACTTTCATTAGTACACGTAAAAACAGACAAGAAGTAAAAAAACAATATTTATTAAAATAAATCATTACATACCATTTCAAATTTCAAAAGTTTCAGGTGCTTTGCGCGTTGTTTGACAGTTCCAAATGTTTACAACTTCAAAAAGGGCCGTATACACTTTTTAATCTACTTTCTGAATTCAAAATTGTTTGGCATCACTAATTAAAAGAACAAAAAAATATGTATGCGAAGAGATATGAGGCTATGAGCGCAAGAGTGGCCTAACCTTTACTTCGTTGATAAAGCAAAATCACATAACCTGAATCGATACAAACACAAGTTATTTGCTTTTGATTTTTTAACAAAGTGAGGGTCAGGCCACTATTGCGCTCATAGCCTCATATATAATCAAGAGACGCAAAGAAGCACTGGAGCAATATTTTGAGGTTTGTATAAGCCACAGACGGTAGCTTTGACGAATTTAGAAGTTGAACGGCAGCGTAATTCAACCAAAAAATCTATATATGTATATCTCTTCTCATCCGGAAGCGAAGGGATATAAATAGATTTTTTGGTTGAATTACGCTGCTGTTCAACTTCTAAATTCGTTAAAGCTACCGTCTACGGCTAATACTGTAATGGTTTTAAGTGCGTGTAATCAAAGACGTGTGTTCTGAGTTAACGTAAGAACGATACTGACTTTATTGACATTTGTTAAGTTACAGTAGTTATACATATAAGTAGAACATAGTTGGTATATGTTCCCGTGACATCCCCCTTTTTTTTAAAAAAAATAACATTAACATCTAATATATATCTATTATTGAATACTACTGATTTGAAATTAATGGTGATGTCTTTAGGGATAGTCTTTAGATATATGTGCTTAAAACTATTAATTTGAGTATATTAACAGAAAATAAAAAAAATAACATAAAAATAACATTGAATTCATAGCTCAGAATTAAGGTATGTTTGTAACCTAAAACTTCATTTTTTAACATTTTCAAAGCGAGACAAACAATTATTTAAATTATTGAAAATACTTTATAAGCAACGCTTATAAATGAAAAAAAAAATTTTTTTAAATTTTTTTTATGTAATATTCATTCAACTAAAAATAAATTAATAGAATTATTAAGGCGAGAAAAGAAAAATGATTTAAATAATTAAAAATACTTTATAAGCAATAACTTATAAATAAATTTTTGAATAATTTTATATAATATTAAAGTAAAAAATAAATTCATAGAATGTTACAACTTACTCTTGAATATTTAACAAAAACTTAAGACGGGTCGTATTTTTCTATCGGTTTAATTCTTCTGCCGTAACGACTGACCTTGATTTGCTTTTCAGTTGTTTCTATATTTGTCGAATCATGGTTAGATGTTTGCTCACTACTTTGAAGATGATCTTTGTACGGTAAATCCATATGCGAAGCAACATTTTCGCAAGACGTAGTTCTTAAAGTTGAGTTGTTCAGTTCTGAAGGCATTTTTTCGTTGTTTGAAGTCTGGAACTCGATCGAAGGTGAGATTGGTGACGGTATTTTTGCCTTCGTTGAATGTAGATGAATCGTATTTCGTCGATATTTTCTTCCTTCGGGAGTTTCAACTATGACCGACCTTGGATTCGGAGTTATTTCAACTACCTTTGCTGGTTTCCATTCACGATTATCAGTTTGCATTCTGACGTTTTCTCCCAATTTCAATGGTATACGCGGTGCAGCAACTCGATCTGCGTAACGTTTTTGATTTTCTCGCAATTCTTGAAGTTCTTCAGTTACACCCGTAACAATCTTTGGCATAAGATTTAATTTATCAACGGGCAAAATTGTTCTTGTTTGACGGCTGAACAATCTTTGAGCCGCTGATTTTAATACCTCATTGCGTGGAGTATTTCGAAGTAACAATATTGCCATATATGGATCAGTGCCATCGCGTACACAGCGTTTTAGAATACCCTTCACTGATTGAACCATTCGCTCAGCGAAACCATTTGATTGTGGATAGTGTGGTGATGAAATTCTATGTTTGAAACCCCAGCTTGACTCGAATTCTTTGAACGATGAGCTCGTATATTGTGGTCCACCGTCAGATTCAAGTATTTCAGGTATGCCATGCACTGAAAACCATTGTCGCATTAGCAAAATTACTTCAGCTGATGTAGCTGCCTTTAACTTTCTAAAATCTGTAAATCCGGAATAATGATCAGCTATGAGAAGAAAATCATCGCCCTTGAATTTGAATATATCTGTTGACACCAGTTGAAATGGATATTCTGGTATCCCTCGCAATATTAAAGGTTCTTTTTGATTAGCTCGTTGCGTTTGCTGACACACAGCGCATTTTTCAACGTAGTCCTTAGTGTCTACCGTTAAGCCATTCCAAAAATATGATTGTCGAATTCGTTGTATCGTCGAGGATATACCACTGTGACCTGTGTGTGCCTCAGCAATGACAAATTGTATTAGCTTTTTGGGTACTATAATTTTGTTGCCCTTTAGTAATAATCCCTCTTCATACGTTATTTCGTGTTTGAACGGTAAATACTTTTTGATTTCGTTCGGTACATGTTCAACACTTACAGGCCATTTTTTCATAATCGCAGTTTTGAGTATCATCAATTCAACATCTGCTGCTGTTGCTCTCGTGAATTTTTTGCGCAAATTGTCGTTGATTACGTGTATCAAATTTACTGCACAACACTCGTCGCTTTCGATTTCGTCGGTTTCACAATCTCGACTTAAAGTGTCCGCAATTGGAATTAATGTGCCCTTGATATATTTAATTTCCGGTGAGTATTGTAAAATATCATACAAAAGGCGTTGAAGTCTTATAGGTGCATTTTGAATTGGATTATTAAAAATTGTTTCCAATGGCTTATGATCTGTTTCGACGCTCAATTGTTTTCCATAAACGTAATTATGAAACTTTTGGCAACCAAAACGTATAGCCAATGCTTCTTTAACAATTTGAGGCTGATTTTGTTGTGATGATGTGAATGCCCGGGTGGCATAAGCAACTGGTTTTTCACCCTGCATTAAACAAGCTTTCATTGACTTACTGCTTGCATCTACTGACAGTTTTACTGGCTTATTTACGTCATAATAGGCTAGAACTGGCGTGTGTGTCAAAACTGTTTTAATCTCATTGAAGGCTTTTTGATGCTCGGATTCCCAACACCAAGCCATATCTTTTTTAATCAACTTTCTCAATGGATCTGTCAATTCTGACAAATTGTTAATAAATTTGCCAAGGTAATTCACCATTCCTAATATTCGCTGCAATTCCTTTACGCAAGTTGGTGTTTTCAATTGGTGAATTGCTTTTACCTTATCAGGATCCGCTTTGTAACCATTTTGCGTAAAAATGTGGCCTAAAAATTTTACTTTTGTTTTTTCATACTCACATTTTTCGCTGTTTAATGTGAACCCTGCATCTGTTAAACGTTTTACTACCTTTTTCGTAGTATCCCGTAGCTCTTTTAAAGTTGGTGCATGTATAAAAATGTCATCCATAGCTATTTCGCATCTTTCTATACCCTCCAGCGTGCGATTCATTACCTCAGAAAATATTTCTGGCGCCGCTGAAATTCCAAATGGCATACGAAGATAACTGAAACGACCCCATGGCGTTGAAAATGTCAAATATTTTGAAGTACGTTCCGTGACTTTAATTTGCCAGAACCCTTTTTGACAATCCAGTTTAGTAAAGAATTTACTGCCATGTGATTTTGCTGCTACTTCCTCGACCGTATTCATAGGATAAATCCGGCGCTTGATATTTTTATTTAATTCGGTAGGATCCATGCACACACGAATTTTTCCTTTATTTACTACCAGCATCGGGCTGACTGCTGGCGTTGGCTCACTAACACTTTTGATGACACCCAATTCTATCATGCTTTGAAGTTCCTTTTTAACCTTTTCTTCGGTGGCATATGGTATTTTTCTGGCTGGAATAATTTTAAATTTAGGGTTGTCAATGAAATCGATGTCGTATTCGAAATTTTTGCAACACCCCAAATGGTTAACTCTCTTAACAAATCCTAATCTTTCGCAATCATCTGCTCCAAGTATTGGCTGCAAATTTTCCTCGATGACTCTGAATTTAACCAGCTTTTCTACGTTGTCTTCTTTTCGCATAGTACAGCATTTGATTTCCGCTTGTCCTAAAACATCCACTGTTCCACCATTATACGCCACAATTCTTTTTGTGCTGCATGACTTAATTTTTGCTCCTAGTCTATTTGCAACTTTTAATGAAAGAACGTTACAAAATGCACCAGTGTCTAGTTTTAAATTTAGATTATGTTGACCGACGCGCACTTTTTCGCTCCATTTACTCTCGGTAATTGAGTTTATTTCATCTGTTATTGCTCCAACGATCGGAGAAGTTGACTCATCACTTGAATCATTGTCGCTAGAAATTGCGTTCACTTTCTTAGTCGACTTTTTATTTTTTAACTGTTCGTCTTGAGGCTTTTTTGATCTACACGCAACACTAAAATGTCCCTTTATACCGCACTGTTTGCACTGTTTTTTGTATGCTGGACAACTTTTAGGCCCGTGTGTCGTATTACAACGCCCGCACTTAAACTGTTTGTCAATTTTATCAATTTTATTTACTTTCGACGAAGAGCCCATTTCACCACTCAGTTCATTTATTTGTTTGTTAGCTCTTTCTGCCGTTCGGCAAATTTTGATTGCTTTCACCAAAGAAAGCTCATCTTCAATCCACAATTTTTGCCTTGTATCTTCGGAATAAATTCCAAGTACAATTTGATCAGTTAAAAACTCATCATCATTACTAAACGCGCACTTTCGAACTTGTTCACGTATTTTTTGCAAAAAATCGTCGAATGTTTCCCCTTCTTGTTGACGGATTCGATGGAATTGACAACGCTCGTACGTTTTATTACGCGATGGCACAAAATATTCTTTTAGTTTATCTTTAATGTCGGATAATTTCTTTTTCTGATCTTCGGTCAGACCCAGATTATTAATTAAACGATTTCCGTCGCGACCAATTACTGTCTTAAAATTGGCTAATTGTATTCCTTCCGATTCTTTATCGATCTTAGCGGCTATTGTATAGCACTCATATGCATCGATCCATTCACTCCACTCGCGCGACATGTCTATTTCATTATTTATCAATAACGCTTTAGGTGGTTTTAATGATGCCATTGTGAACACCTTAAACCTTAACAAAATCGCACAGTAGTTTACTTATCGAAATTTCACTGTAATTGGCTGTCACTGCGTACGTTCAGTGTACATTATTTGACGCGCGAACTGATTCCTTTTGTTTTTTATTCATACACTACCAATTTCGACTTTACTTGCATGTGTTGGTAAGTGTGCGCCATTCGTATGTATGTATGTACTTCAAATTTACGGCGTCACTTCAATTTTTTACCAGCACTCACTATTTAAAAACTTTATTTAACAATATGTTTTAACCCTCTCAAAGGTTTTTATATTATTAAACACACAATGAGTTGTTTTATTTGCTTTTTAAGCAATTCCTCATTCGTTTTCTGTGAGCGGATTTTATGTCACTTTCTCACTTTGTTGTTTTTACACACTGATTCACATTATTCACTTATTTCCATAAATTATTAATAGAATTACATTTGTTACAATTCAGTTTGTTTGTTCGATTAAATCCAAACGAGTTTCGGCACCATGTAATGGTTTTAAGTGCGTGTAATCAAAGACGTGTGTTCTGAGTTAACGTAAGAACGATACTGACTTTATTGACATTTGTTAAGTTACAGTAGTTATACATATAAGTAGAACATAGTTGGTATATGTTCCCGTGAAACTAGTTACATCTGTTCTGACATTTCGCTCAAAATGCTACGTTAGCAAAGAAATCGAAGCATGTCAGGATTTTACAAAAAATCAGTCATTTTAATTTTTAAATTTATTCATTACAGAAAAAAGATTTGGCTGTCGAATAAGATAGACGTGTTTTTTGCTGCTTAAAATTAAAATAAAAATTTCGTTTACTAAAGCGGATTATTTGATTGAATTTTTGTAATCTGCACTTTTCGGTGCTCAGTATTGGTGTCGAAGTGGATGGACGCCAGGGAAAACTTAAACGTTTCCATCTACCAGCGATTAAATTTAGCCAGCGAAAAAGTATTGGCGGTAAAATAAAAAAAGTGGTGTGCCACTCTAAAAGTCGCCATATTATGGAATGATAGGAAAAAAATTTACAAAATGGCAAGCAACAATGTAGCCCAAGATCAAGCAATTAAGGCTGCCAACTCGCTTCTAGACTTATGGGGCAAAGATGATTGCGATGAAGAGTGGTCTATTCCTGATAAAAGACACAGAGCTTCCTCTCATAACAGAATCGTTGGCAGTTTTGTTGCTGAAGAAAGATCCAACAGATTCGCTATCTTGGATCAAGCTACTTTTAAGAGCCGCGAAACTAAGCGTGGTAACAACGGAAGCAGTGCTTTAAAGACTTCAAGCAATGGGGAGCAGCCCAAAGTGGTATCGAGTGAGGTCCCAGACAAAGACAAGAACGCAGATGAAGCAGTTAAGCAGAAAAATAAAGGTAGGTTTTGTCCGCCAATTTTTGTGAGTGGTATTGATGTAAAGGAGATGGTTAAAACCTTGAGAAGTGAAAAATTAGAGTTTAAAATTCAAAGCGGGGGTATTAAAACTAAGGTTTTTATAGAGGATAAGGGGGCTCATCGGGCTCTTTTTGAAAAGCTTCGGGATACTCCGGGGGTTGATGCATTTACGTTCACTCATAAGGAGGACCGTACTGAAAGTATAATGCTAAGAGGCTTATGCTCAGATTATAGTGAAGGTGAGGTACTTGAAGAGTTGGAAAGTGTTGCCTCGGGGATAATTAGCAGAGTGAGTAATTTTTTTACGCCGAGATCCTTAAAGAAGGACATAAAATATGACCTTTTCTCAGTGAGCATTCTCCCCGGGAAATCAGTAAGTGATATTTTAAAAATTAAGTATCTTTCAACACACAAATAACATGGGAAATACCCAGATACACCTCTATTGCTCTTCAGTGTAAGAGGTGCCAACAGGTCGGCCATAGTGATAAAAATTGCGCCTGTGGGTATAAATGCGTAAAATGTGGTAAGTCCCATAATCCGGGGTATTGCTTAATGCCAATTTAAGAAGCCGAATGATAGGTCAGTTTATGGGAATGGCGGATAACTTATTTGGAATGAGTGCTAGAAACCTCATTGAGAAAATTTCAGATTTCATGAAGAATTTTAATAATTTGGGTTTTATTCAAGATAACAGAATGCTCTATCTTGAGCTTTTAGGCCAAATTGTTTTTGAATTATTGATTTAAATTTTCTCACTTTCAATGTCGTTTCTCTCATAGAGCACAGCAGAAGACTAGAACTACAAAAAATTCTTTTAACAAAAGACATAAAACAAAGTTACTCACTTTTCATAGGTGGCGGACAGAGCCTTCCTGTGCAGCTTTTTATCTTAAGTTTTATGATGCTTATTTATGGAGCTTTAAGTTATATTAAAAAAGGAATCTCACTTTGTACGAAAGAAATTTACGTTTATTTTCAAGTTTTTGTATAAATGGTTCGATTAATTTCAGTGCAAATATTCGCATTCAAATGTTGGTGGCTTATGGTGGGAGTGGGATCATGAATGACGGTAGGATCTCTTGCGTTGGTGTTCGTACTGGGGCTTGTGTTTTGCCTTGTTTATGACTTATGCTTGTATCACTGGTCATCATATCTTGACTCTTATATTACATTTTTGGTGTATTCAAATTAATTAATTAATTTATGATTTATCTAGTCGATTTTATTCATGTATGTTGATTTTGGTACTTGAGGGAGATAGCGGCACTGCTCGGCTTATGTGTGATTTGCCTGCATGTCACGCATGGTTCGCAGTGTCGTTCTCTTCTTCAATTTCTTTTTTGTTTTGTTTATTGTTAATAGTATATAATGTTAACTGTCGTTAAAAGAGACAGCTATATTACTCCAGGAGCGAAGTAAATTTGTAATTAATAAGACCACATGCCAAGAGGCAATCTATGTATTTTATTAATATCGTAAACTAAAGGCAGGCCATATGTTACAGCCGCTAGTTGTACAATAAGTGAACTTTGTAATTAATCTGTACATTCGATTTTTTAAAAAAAAGTCTCAATAAAGAATTCAATTCAATTTATTCATTATATATTAGAGTTATTCACGATCTGGAGTAACGAGCTGAGTAACAGGGTAAAAGTGCAATCGGTAACTCTGAATTGTGAGCATACTCAATACTTGCATGTATATTTTTTTGGTTTATCAAAATAATTTTAACTTACAAAAAAAAAAATTTTAAATGAATATTTTGCTCACATTCTAATTTTTATTTTTGATGAACAAAAATTGTCTCTCAATCATAAACAAGTTCAAACGTTTCTATAGAAATAGAAATAGTAAAAAAAAGGCAAAAGTGTAAGATTATTTTACACTAGAAAATAGCTTGACCAAAAGGGTAAAAGAGTAACAGAGTAACTTACGTATATTTTGTAGTTGGGGTTGTACACTGTTACCCTGTTACTCTGTAACTCAGGACGTTACTACAGATCGTGAATACCCCTATTATTTATAAACATTTTTTTTTTTTTGCTGCCAAACTGTTGTGAATAGTATCGGTTCTTGCGGAACAACACGTCTCTTCAAAATGTTTCGTTTACTTTCGATCAGTTACGTTGGAGACACCAAAATGTTATGGAATAAAAATTTCATAACATAAAATCACATCAATTTTGACATAAAAAAAAATATAATATAAATTATAGCATGAATAATTGCACGTCGAGTCGAGGATTAAGGCTAAGATTACACTGGATTACATCAGATGAAGTCGTATGACTAGTACAAAGAGGTGAATTAATTATACTTATTTTTATTGGAACATATTTTGGTCGTACAACTTTATTTACGTACGAAGTCGCATCCAATATAAACTTATAGCCTGTTTCCACCGAAGATTTAGCTGTGTTGAGATTAGTAAATCATATCGTTAAATCCTACCCGTTTCCACCGGCTGAAATAGATTTATTTCTGACAGTAAATGTCAAAAGCAGTAAAATTAAACTTGTATTTCATTTTCTTTTTAATATTCATCTTCCATTTGCTTTGTGTTTATGCCAATTGTCAAAGTCCCAGGGGTGTTATTTAGTCAAAAATTATCAAAATCGGTAGCCTGATTGTGATTAAGGCACAGATTTAACTTTATATCGAAGATTTAACTTAAATCTCAGTTTTAACATAAACCTCAGATTTATTTTTGTATCGTTAATCATGGGATCAACGTCCAGATTAAGAGCTAATTCCAGAAACTGCCTGTAGGGTTCTACTTTAAGTTATCTTTAAAATATGGTTACTTGTTAAAAACTTTGGATTCAAATATTGTAAAATAATATTGTTAGTTTTTAACTTTCAAAAAAATGAAAAATATTATAGAGAATAAAAAATTGAATTTCCGAAAGAACATTGAATATTCAAATAAATTTATTTAGTTGAATTTCATCAACTAAACTGCCTTAGATCCTATTTTAAATCTTCGGCGGAAAAAGGTTGCTTCAAAGCGTAAAAATTTTTGTTTCGAGACGTTTTTGAGGCTTTATCATACCTACAGTAAATAACGTAATTATTATCTGCCAATGACATCCGATAGCCACAACTTTACTCACAAAACTTTACCTTTGTAGCGTGTGTCTGTCGCATTTGAAAAATTCGTACATATGTATATATAATAAACCGTATCTTAACTTAAGTCAAAGATACTAATTTGCCACAAAGAAGAATGAACAAAAAAAGTAGATTGATTCGTCGAAACCTTAGTGCAGTCAATTTTGCATATGCCATGTTGTTGTTGTTATTGCTCAAAACAATTTCTTTTATATGCGTAATAGTTAGAAACTATGTTGAAAAAAAACTGTGTGGTGTAGAAACAAAAAAACAAACAAAACAAAAAGTCTGCAAAAAAAAAAAAAATGTAAACAATGAGCGAGGCCATAACCAAAAGATTTTTTTTATTGTCCGTCTTACGATCGGAAGTGTCAAAGGGCGAACAACTACGCCCATGCATTTACTGAGCTTGCTATGCCGGACAGACACTTCCGATACGATGACTAAGGGGTAGGTAACAATAATGGCGCCCAAACGGAATATAATTAGCATGGAGATAGGGACATCTAAATCTCTAGGGTGCGCCATAACAATAATGGCGCCCAACCTGTGATTTTTTTGAAAGTTATCTTTTTTTAAGGAGTAAAACATCTAACTCCAGATTTTGTGCCGATGACACCAATAGTTGTTTTTGTAAAAAATGTATTTACGCGAATTAGAGTTGACCTGTGCTCCAAAATAAAATGATAAATCTTATTTGCTTCATTAGAGATGACTTGGCAGTGAACGCTCGCTTACTAGGCCAATTGCATCTCATATATTGAAGACATAAGACAAATCATTATTTTGTGAAATTTTGAAAATAAAATTTTTTTTTGATTTTTTTCTATGAAGAACTGATTTGCTTCAGCACTTTTGACTTGGCAGTGAACTTTTGATCACTATGCTAATTGCAAATGTATATACTGAAGACTTCGGACGATACAGTTTGAGACAAAAATTTTAAAATTTATTTTTGGTGATTGTTTTTTTTGTGTGAAAATTTTTGTGATTTTTTTTTATTGCGGTTATTTTTTTTATTTAATCAATGGCCTAGTCTTTTATATAAACTACGATGCATTGATGACTAATGAATAACATTTTTTTTTGGAGATCACGGTTTTTTCTAAGTTGTGTATATTATTGTGGCGGTCACAATTTTGTCGAAATTTTTTTTTGTTTTTGTTTAGCGTAGTAAATGCAGCTTAATTTATTTCTTGATTTATCCCTAAAGTACCCCAATTCATATTATTCCTGTTATCTATATAAAATTTAAATATAAAAGTTTCTTATTTGATTTTTTTTTTGGAAAACACGATTAAAAAGAAATATTTAAAATTTTGTTTTGGAAAACAAAAATATAATTTAAAGATTTTGCGTAAATTTTTTTGTTTTTTTTTGGAAAAAATTATACAATGCTTTAAAAAAATATATACTTTAGTGAAATTTAAAATGAACAGTGCGGAAAAGGAACAACGTAACCGTGCAATTAGAAGAAGTTTATTGACAGATACTAATAGGCAACAGTTAGAGAATTTTGAGTTTGTCGATCCGAGGATGCCAGTACAGCACTCGCCTCCTAATTCAATTTTTGACGGCCACACGTTCAGAGATTTATCTTTCTCTATCCAACGGCCAGTTCAAAACTCTGAAGGTGCTGCATGTTTAGCAGATGCAAATTCAGCAGATGCAAATTCAGCAGATGCAAATTTAGCAGATATAAGAGCACAAGACATTCCTTCTAGAAATAGTTTAGGGGCAATATCTAAAAGGCCAAATCTGATCGCCAATCGAAATTCAAATTCTATTCCTGATTTGACTAAACCTCCACCGAATTTACAAAGTAATTTAAATTTGTCGCAAGTTAATGCAAATGAAATATCAAATACCAGAGCTGGTCCGATAAATAACAGAACTGAAAATAATGCTTTAAGCAGTGAAATTGTTTCTGCGATAAATCTTGCTGTTGCACAAGCTCATGAATCTGTTCGTGCTTCTCAACAGAGTGCATTAGAAGAAACCATGAAGTCGAGTTTTGTAAATTTTATGAAAGAGATTAATGACTTGATCCGACCCTTACAAGCAGCACATATTTCTCCAACCCAATCTGTACCAAATGCTTCTATACCTCAACAAAATAATAATATACAAGGACGCGAAAATTTACAAACAAATTCGCACCAAATTCGCAAGGATAGTCTGATTGATGTACTATAGGTACTATCAAGGTCATATACCAAATGAAAATATTAGGGGGGCATATTCCACACAGGGAAATTTAGGCGCTTCAAATAATCATACTTTAGGTATGCAAAATCCATATTTAGCTAGTGGAGGTGGTGATTTTGGTGGTCCCCAATATCGTCCATTTAGAAACAACACATATACAGGACAATCGAATCAAGGCAACCATTGGCAAAATACCACCACCGCTTATAATAATAATGATTATCGTCTTCCATATAACGTGCCGAGAGTTGACCAGTGGGATGTTGTGTTTGATGGCGACCCCAACAAAATGACAGTAGAAGATTTCATTTTTAGAATAGAATATCTGCAAAATCATTATCGAGTTGACTGGGTGTTAGTTTTACGAGATTTCTATAGATTAGTTTCTGGGCAAGCGAAAGAATGGTATTGGTTGTACGTGCGGGGTAATCATGTACCTGATTGGATTTCATTAAAATCTGCGTTGGTAAAACAGTTTCAGAGCAACAATAGTGATTTTGAATTTATGCGTAATCTTGTAGAGCGAAGACAACTGGCAGTAGAATCTATTGACTCCTATTTCCATGTGATGCATAAACTTAGGTCGCGCTTGAAAGGTCCTATTTCAGAATATGATATGGTAAAGATCCTTAAACGTAATCTTCGCGAGAGTTTACGGCTTCAAGTTTTTTCGAGTCAAGTTACTCTAGTAGAAGAACTGAGAAAAGAATGCCATGAAGCGGAAGCTGCTTTTCCAAGGCGTGATGGGCGAATATTTCAAAATTTACAGCCGCAGCCTCGGTACAGTGCTAGAGCACACGTTAGTGAAGTTTGCTATGAGCAGGAACAACAAAGTATTGATGAAAAAGATGTATTCGATTCTGTAGATGCCATTGAAAATGAAAAGTATGCGATGACTCGTAATCCTGCACGCGTATTGGTTTGTTGGAATTGTCGTGAGCCTGGACATTCGTTTATTGACTGCCTTGCACCTCGAAACACTTTTTGCTATAAATGTGGTCTCGAGGGAGCGAAAACGCCGACATGTCCGAAATGTAAAGGGGAAAACTTAAAACGGGGCGTGGCAAGGACGAGCGAGTCACGACAAACCCCTTCGTCCAATACAGCAAAAAAAAATCAATTTTAGTCAATAAAAATAAAATAGACAAAATAGAAAAAGATGAGGTTAAATGTAATCTTAAAAGTATAAAACCAATAGATGAAAGATGGAGAAATTATTTAAAAATACGTGAAAAGATTTTTGGCGAAAAACAAGTCAATGGTATGAGGGTAGTTTCGAAAAAAATACAAAACGCAAGATTGAGGTTTAGACTGCGGAAACAAACGCGAAAATTAGTGATCGAGTCAGTAAGAAATGTTGATAAATTAGACTCACGTGTCTACGCTGACGTTGAAATAGATGGGCAGAAAATTAGAGGCTTACTGGACACAGGTGCTTCGGTCAGTTTGTTAGGGCAGGGTAGTAGAGAATTTTTGGAAAAGTCTGGCATTTCCCATAACAAATATTTTTCACGCATACGATCCGCTGGAGGTAATGCACACGTCGTTCTTGGTAAGGTTTTATTACCGGTAACGTATAAAAATATCACTCGAGAAATTCTTTTTTATATTTGCCCAGATTTGGAGCAAAATTTTTATCTAGGCATAGATTTCTGGAGAAAATTTGAGCTCGCGCCAAATATTCTCGGGGTAGCTGAAGTGGCAATAGAAGCAGATAAAAAATCGGTCAAAATCGAATCTGAAAATGTAGTGCAGCATGATCTTTCTGATTTACAAATACAAAAACTTGAAAATATAAAAAATGAATTTTTGACCTTTGAAAAACATGGCTTAGGGCGCACACACTTGGAAAAACACACAATAACCCTGATTGAAGGCGCGGAACCCGTTAAAGATAGATACTATCCAGTTTCACCGGCGGTGCAGGAGTTGTTGTATTGTGAGGTAGATAAAATGCTTGAACTAGGCGTTATTGAAATTAGCGAAAGTCTCTGGAGTAATCGGACCACATTGGTTAGGAAACCCGATAAAAATCGATTTTGCTTAGACGCGCGTAAGTTAAACGAACGAACAGTTAAGGACGCGTACCCTATCCAAAACATTGAGGGAATACTAAGCAGAATCGACGAGACGGTATTCATAAGTAGTGTGGACCTGAAGTTTGCGTTCTGGCAAATTGAGTTGGACGAAAATAGCAAGAAATGTACTGCATTCACTGTTCCCGGTCGCCCCCTATACCAATTTGTCGTAATGCCGTTCGGTCTTTGCAACGCGGCGCAAAGACTATGTCGTTTAATGGATAAAATAATTCCACAAAATCTTAAAGGAAATGTTCATGTTTATTTAGATGACTTGTTAATAATCTCTAAAGATTTCGAGACCCATATAAAAGTGCTGAGCGACGTTGCTAGTTGTCTAAGGAAAGCTAATTTGACAATAGGGTTAAAGAAGTCGAAATTTTGTTTCAAGGAGCTCAAATACCTCGGTTTTATCGTAGGTGGAGGTGTACTTAGGACAGATCCCGACAAAGTTGTGGCGATATCGAAAATCTCGATGCCGAAGTCACCAAAAGATATGCGTCGATTCCTAGGTACTGCAGGATGGTATAGGAGGTTTATTAAGAATTTCGCATCCATTGCTACTCCACTTACAGGTACCTTAAAAAAGAGGGGTACCAAATTTCACATGCCTGAAGAAGCGATTGAAGCATTTAATGAGCTTAAAAGAGCCTTGACAACTGCACCAGTCCTTGCTCATCCAGATTTCAAGCGACCTTTTTACATTCAGTGCGATGCGTCACAGTTAGGAATTGGGGCAGTATTATTTCAAATTGACGATGAGAAAAGTGATAGGCCAATTGCATTTTATTCACAAAAACTAAATGAAGCCCAAAGAAATTATAGCACGACTGAAAGGGAATGTCTAGCCGCTGTTTTGGCTGTAAAACGTTTTAGGCCTTATGTCGAATTGATGCAATTCACCATCATCACAGATCATGCTAGCCTTAGATGGTTAATGAATCTGAAAGATTTAAGTGGACGTCTAGCTCGTTGGTCGTTAGAGTTGCAAAGGTTTAGTTTCAGTATAGAACACCGCAAGGGTTCTGAAAACGTCGTTGCCGATGCTTTATCGCGCGCCGTTGAGGCAATAGAAAATGAAGATTTCTCGTATGAAAATTTTTTAGAGCCTGAATCCACACAATTTAGTTCAGCCGAATATCTTGAATTGATCGAAACTATTCAAAAGAACCAAAATCGTCTTCCTGATCTGAAAACTTGTGAGGGAAAAGTATTTAAACGCGTAGATCAAAGCCAGGGTGAAATAGATGAAAATTGTTGGAGATTGTGGGTCCCCGAAAGTATGACAATTGATTTGATTTTAAAATTACACGATTCCTTTACAGCAGCACATGGCGGTGTTGCTAAAACTTTGTATAGATTACGTCAATTTTTCTACTGGCCTAGGATGACAATTCAAGTTAGGGATTACGTTCGAAATTGTGAAACATGTAAAGAGACCAAATCAGAAAATCAGATATTGCGTCCTAGTATGGGTGCTGAGGTAGTAACCACTAGACCCTTTCAAAAACTGTACATTGATTTTTTGGGAAAGTACCCAAGGTCCAAGACTGGCAATGCTTTTATTTTTATTGTAGTTGATCATTTTTCTAAATTTATGTTCTTGAAGGCCATGAAAGATGCAACAGCATCAAACGTTGTTGAATTTTTGGTTCGAGAGATATTTCATAAATTCGGAACGCCCGAAATTATACATAGCGATAATGGTAAACAATTCGTGGGAAAAATTTTTCAGGCCATGGTCAATACTTATAAGATTAGGCACCTCAAAACTGCTTATCATGCTCCGCAATCTAACGCATCTGAGCGTGTCAACAGATCTGTTCTTGCAGCTATTCGCGCGTATCTTCAAGATGACCACAGAGATTGGGATTTATACCTTACAGAAATAGAATGTGCTTTAAGAAGCTCTGTGCATGAATCCACAGGAGTTAGTCCATACTTCGCGTTGTTTGGTCAGCACATGTATAGTCATGGCTGTGACTATGAACTAGCTCGAAAACTAGGATCTTTAGAAGATACAGAAATAGAAGCCTGTAGTCGCCCAGAAAAACTGCAACTGTTACGCGATAAAATCAAAGAAAATTTGCATAAGGCGTATGAGAAAAGTGCTCGCCAATACAACAAAAGATCGAGAGAAATAACGTTTATCCCAGGACAAGAGGTCTATAAAAGGAACTTCGTCTTGAGCGATTTTAAGCGAAATATCAACGCGAAATTTTCTCGTAAATTCACGAAATGTCGAATTGTTAAGGCGTTAGGTAAAAATATCTACGAGCTAGAAACACTCCAAGGAAAACCTTTAGGTGCGTTTCACGCCAAAGACCTTAAACAATAACTTTGAAAGATTGCGACAACATAATTTAATTTTCGTTTATATCTCCATATCAAAATTTCAAAATTCGAATTTCATATACCAGTTCTTTGCATCTGAAACCGTTTTTATTGCGCGCTGTATCTTAAAGATAGTTTTCGTCGAAAATACACACAGACATTCACACACATGTTATGTGTCCTATGCTATCGTACCCAACGTGGTCACCTCGGCTAGCAGGCGGTTCAGGGGTGTTCTCAACCCGCCACGTTGGGTCGAGGATCTAACAATAAATTTCACTTCCTTAAGAAGTGAAATTTAAAATAAGAAAAAAAACTGAACTAAAAAAAAACAAAACTGAAAAAAAAACTGAATCTGAAACTAAAACTTCACGGCTACTATCCTTTCCACTACCACACTTAAAAGAGGGAGATAGATGTAACATCCCTATGTACCCGCCCAACCTGTGTTGTCCGTATACCTTTGAAAACCTTTAAGGACAACACCCACAAATGCACCATCACAAACCATACACTCACCACATCACCAGTCGATCCGACAAAACCTTCCCCCCTTTAAATAAAACTTTACCAGGTATTCATTCTAAACTTATACTCATACAAACATGATTTATTAATCTAAAATCTATTTTTCACAGGTTTTCACCGTTCAACCAAATTATGATCCTTTGGATCGATTTTAAAAACTTATTTTAAATATATGTTAAATTTGAAAATATAATATGTAAAATATAATATAGAATATTGTGCAAATTTGAATTACCTTGCGAAAATCTATAAATTTATCATTAATTTACACGAACAAAATTTACGTATATAACAAACGAGAATGTATTTAAATTAAATTTAACCAACCAAAACAAAACCCGATTAATTGTATTTAAAAATTAAACTAAATTTTCGCAACGTAAAAGTCTTAAACGCACTGAAAAAAAATGAATAAAAATTGTAAAAGTACTACTAACTACAAAATAAATAAATTTAAATTATAATAAAAATCTTAAACTTTTAATTCCTAAGAAAAAATTCCCAAAGGTAAGTTAATTTATAAACCCCAAATAGAAAACACCCTTTAAATTTTCGGTCCTATTAGAGCGCTCTACTTAGACTTGGGCATTAACTTAATTCCCAAAAATTTCCCCAGTACTCCCTTTAGGAATTTGCTTACATATATGAAAATTAAAAAAAACAACAATAAAATAACCAACATGCATGTGAAAAAAAAAACTCCAAATATCCCTGCTCAGCTGCTTGCGGAATTCACCACACATCGACGTTCTCGCGAGATCAAGAGAAAACACTCGTTCTCAAATTCTAGCTTCGTTAAATTTTAAGTCCTCTCGCGTTTCACTTTCAGGCATTCCTCACTCTTAACTTTTGACAAAATGGTCGCATTTAGAAGATGCTAACTTCAATGCTGCACTTTGCCCCAAAATGGCGTATTCAGACGCCCCCAAATTTTTACCCGCCAACTTTCTGGTTCTAACTCGTATATACTATTTTATATGTATATTTAAATAAAATAATTGTGGCTGACACTTAGCTTTTTCTCTTGGCCCTCCGGATTTTATCTCTAATTAAACTTTAGCAGCTACATCCACACTGCTGCCAGCCACACTAATAAAAGAGAAATTTTATCAGCGCTTACGTAAACTACCAAAAAAACTGACTTGCTTAGAATCACTTACACAAAATTTTCTCCAATTTTCTTTCCGTTCATTCGATGCATAACCACTTGTACACAGTGCACTTTCCTACACACAAAAAAATGAAAAAACTTAAACACTCACAAAACTAAAAACCAAAATTTTTTTACCTTTCTCATCAACTGCTGCTCACAAATTAATCTGCCGCTTTAATCCTTTAATCCAGGATAAAATTGCTTCCGCGGACTTAAACGTTTCTTTTTCTTTTTTTTTGAAAAAAACTTTATATATATACTTTATACCGGATCAGGAACCAAACTTTTTGCACAACTTTATTAAAAGAACTTTCAACTGCTAATAAACCTTTTGTAGCAAATCGTTTTCTGTGAAACCTCATCAACATCAAAACCAAAAGTTTAAAACTTCGTTCTTGCCGTTAGTTAACCTACCTATACATAGAACTTTTCCTAAACATTTCTTTATTGTCCCAAAAAAACAACAATTTGCTTAATTTTCCCCTGCAACAGTTTACAAACATGTTGGCAAAGTTCTATCTCGATAACATCCCTGTTCCTTTTTCCCTCATATCATGTTGCTGAACAACTCCACTAACAATTTTGACATTCGTTAAGTTTGCAACAAACGGAAAAGCAACACAAGTTGCCAAAATTTTGTCGCGGCGTTGTTTTATTTTATTTATTTTATTTTTTTTTTATTA
The DNA here is from genome assembly GCA_951812925.1 of Calliopum simillimum. Classification (NCBI taxonomy): domain Eukaryota; kingdom Metazoa; phylum Arthropoda; class Insecta; order Diptera; family Lauxaniidae; genus Calliopum; species Calliopum simillimum. The sequence continues at coordinate 87,070,227 of OX638369.1, read as the reverse complement.
TATCTGTGCGAGAAGTGTTTCGAATAAAAATTTAGATGTTGTAAATTAACATGCAACAAAGTGCAGTGTTTAAAACGTTTTACTGTTCGTGCCTATGCAAGTTCGGTCAACTTGCTCCAACAATCTTGCAAAAGGAAAACAACAACACTTACAGCCGCCATTGCCACCACCAGCTATAACTTAACAGGTAATTGTGATCGTTTTGCCCTTCAGTAAATAATTACTATTTTAGACTTCCTGTAATTTATACCTCAAGTCGGCCTTAATGTATTCATAACCACAGACCATCACCCACCTCAGCCTTTCGCAAAAAAGTTTTCCCAAAAGGGTCTACGCACTATGACGTCATTGTTTTATGACACTTTTTGTTTACTTTTTATGCATTTTACAGCCAGACTATCTTTAACCCAGCCAATTAACATAAACATACAATGAACATCATCTGCAAAATTTTGCTTTGGTTATTAACTTGATTTCAAGTATGCAGGTGTATTGCCCTACACGCAACAAAACTCTACGTAGGCTAAGATGACCCAAGGGACATCTGCAGCGTATGTAGTGTGCAAGTGTTAATTTACATTCTTTCAGTTATGCGTTCAATTATCTGCGCTGGATGGCTTAGTGTAAGATAGTGATCAGTATTCAAGTTCCATAAAATTTTAAAACGTGTAATATGTAAACATTGAAACTGCAACTATTGCATTCAACAAAAGACTTCGGAAAGCAACCTGAACCTAAAATTTTTATTTTTTTTTTTTGTTGTTTTAATAACCCAGGTTTAATATAAATATTTATTCCAACTAAGAAATCGTATTCACACCCAATGCCCCAACGAAGGCTTCCGCCCACACCCTGAGATAAAGAGTGTCATGCAGATCCCATGTTAGCCGGGCAATCAAATTTGATTTGTACTATGATATAAGGAACTAGCCATGTACTCCAACACAAACCTTATGTACTTGCTTTAACGTTTATAACTTCTTTTCTTTCAGATTTGCTATAATAATGTGCTATCCAGCACCGAGAATATGACGAGGATTTCAACAGTTTGATTAGCCGGGAAGTTTTCAAAATTTTCATTTAGCAATTTTTAGGATTGGTACTTTGTATGATTTTTTTTTTTTTCAATTTCAGGTACTTTGGTGGTAAAGGACACACGACATAGAACATAAGACGGATCTTTCTGGAACCTGGCAGAATTCTACCACACATGGAAAAACGAATCACTGGCTTAGCTTAGGATGAGGTAAATATTGCACTGGTTTTCCTTAAAACTATATTGCTCTAAATTCGTTACCATGAGGTAGAAAATCATTTGTATTTATTGCACTTATGTGGTTATTGCTGCGGTCCCGTATGTTCTTTTCATTTAATTTTCACTGGCTTATTGTTTAATGTCCTTCGCGTGGAATACTCCCAACGCTTTACCATTGAGCGTCTCCAGCTCGTACATGTTATTGCCGATTGGTTTTCTAATTCGACATTTAACAAATTTTTTGCAAAATTTAGCATTGACATTCTTTTTGAAGTCACTTAATAAAAAATTTCTTTTAAAGACCTCCTGCCCTGGTGCAAAATTTACTTCTCGTGAACGTCGGTTATATTGATGCGCGCTCTTTTCATAAGCTTTGTGCAAATTAGTTTTAATTTTTTCGCGAATTAAGGCCATTCTATCCTCTTTGTTAAGATTCTCGAAGTTCGATTCGCTCAACGAGCTTAATTTTCGTGCAAGTTTGTAGTCACTGCCATTTGTGTACATTTCCTGCCCAAATAGTGCAAAAAATGGAGTAACCCCTGTGGCTGAATGCACAGAACTTCTCAAGGCGCACTCTATCTCAGAAAGATAGAGGTCCCAGTCTCGGTGATCACTTTCCATGTATGTCCTTATCGCATTAAGAATGGATTGATTAACGCGTTCAGCGGCATTAGCTTGTGGCGCGTAATGTGCAGTTCTCATATGGGTGATTTTATACAGATCCATTAGTTCTTTAAATTTGTGTGCTGCGAACTGCTGACCATTGTCCGAGTGTATCACTTCGGGCACACCAAATTTATGGAAAACTTCTGACACCAAAAATTTTATCACATTTGCTGTGGTTGCCTCACGCATAGCTTTTAACAGGGTAAACTTCGTAAAGTGGTCTACAACGATAAATATATAGCAATTTCCGAATTTTGAACGGGGATATTTCCCCAAAAAGTCTATGTAAACTTTTTGAAAAGCTCTTTCCGTTCTAACTTCTTGGCCGATAGGAGGGCGTAAGACTTGGTTGGTAGACTTTGCTTCTTTGCAAGCACTGCAATTTCTAATAAAATCTCTGACTTGGCATGCCATGTTTGGCCAATAATAAAATCGACGCAATCTGTGTAGAGTTTTTGCAACTCCTCCGTGTGCTGCTATCTCGGGCTCGTGCGCTTTTGCAATTATCGTAGTGGTTAACGCCTCAAAGATCCATAATTTCCATTGCTGTTCATCATCAAATTCATCCTCTCTTCGGTGAAATTTAAGCCTTTTAAAAATCATACCATTTTCAATCCTTAAATCTGGCAACCGCGCCTGGTTATCTTCAATTGTTTTTATGATCTCTAAATATTCTGTTGATTCAAATTCAGTGGTCTCGATATCTAAAAAATCTTCAATGTTAAGTTCTTCTATTGCTCTTGATAGGGTGTCGGCTACTACGTTTTCAGACCCTTTTCTATGTTCTATTTCAAAATTGAAGGCCTGTAATTGGAGTGACCACCTTGCAAGCCTACCACTTAAATCTTTTAGAGTCATCAGCCATTTTAAACTTGCATGGTCTGTAATGACGGTAAAGGGCATCATCTCTATATATGGCCTAAAACGCTTGACCGCTAGAACAGCTGCCAGGCACTCCTTTTCTGTCACGCTATAGTTGCGCTGACAGCTGTTTAGCTTCTGAGAATAATATGCGATGGGATTTTCATGGCCCTCCCAATCTCTTTGAAAAAGTACTGCTCCTATACCAATCTGCGAGGCATCACACTGCACAAAAAAACGTTTAGAAAAATCTGGGTGTTTTAACACCGGCGCAGTTGTCAGCGCGTTTTTTAAATCATTGAATGCAAGAATTGCATCAGGGGGCATCAAAAACTTAGGGCTCTTTTTAAGCGTGTCGCTCAGCGGAGCAGATAAAGCGGCAAAATTTTTGATAAATCGCCGGTACCATCCAGCTGTACCCAAGAAGCTTCGCACTTCTCGTACAGATTTAGGAACAGGAATTTTTAAAATTGCTGACACTTTATCGGGGTCTGTCTTTATCATGCCACCGCCAACTAAAAACCCTAAATACTTAAGCTGTTTGAAACAAAACCTGGACTTTTTCAAACCTATAGACAAATTTGCTTTTTTTAAAACGTCCGCCACTTCTTTAAGTACCTTTACATGGGTGTCGAAATCTGGTGCAATAATGAGTAGGTCATCTAGATATGTAAAAACATGGGATTTTAGCCGCTGTGGGATCACTTTATCCATTAGCCGGCAGAGTCGCTGTGCCGCATTGCATAACCCAAAGGGCATGACTTTAAATTGGTACAGCGGCCTGCCGGGTACAGTAAACGCTGTATAGGCTCTGCTTTTTTCTTCCATTGCAATCTGCCAGAATGCGAACTTGAGGTCGACGCTGCTAATGTAGTAGGTGTAATCGAGGCGACTCAAGATTCCGTCTATGTTCTGTAAAGGATATGCATCCTTGACAGTTCTTTCATTCAACTTCCTAGCGTCAAGACAGAGTCTATTTTTGTCCGGTTTTCTTACAATTGTGACCCTATTACTCCAAGGGCTTTCACTCGGTTCAATCCCACCTAACTCCAGCATTTTGTCGAGTTCGGCGTACACAAGCTCTTGAACGGCTGGTGAAATAGGGTAGTGTCTATCCTTCACAGGGTTTGCTCCTTCAATAAGTTGTATGGTATGAGTTTCCAAATCTGTTTTTCCTAGACCATGTTCTTCGAAAGTAAGAAATTGTTTTATAACCTCCTTCAATCTCTGCTGTTGTTCTTGGCTTAGGTCATGCGTTTCTGGCTCTTCCTTGGTTTCTGTTGATTTAAAATGATCCTGAACTTTTTCGATATCAATCTCCTCCACGCCGATCACATCTTCAGCTAAACGGAATTCACGCCAAAAATCTACCCCGAAGTAAGCGTTTTGCTTTAATTCAGGACATATGAAAAATTTTATGTATTTGGTTTCATTCCTATATGTGATGGGTAAAGTTACTTTTCCTCTAATTAGGTGTCTTTTTCCTCCTGCCGTTTTCACAGAGGAGTAGTATCGTTCTATTTCAATGCCTATTTCATCTATCAATTCCCTACATCCATGACCTAATATACTCACTGATGCTCCAGTGTCGAGCAATCCTTTCAATTTTAAATTCTTAACCTTAACTTCTGCAAATGGTCTAGGATCTTTAGTGTAAATTCCACTAACTGCCTCTGCCACTTGCTTTCGCACTCGCTTTCTTTTAGCAAAATTTTCTCTAGCCTTCTTAACATTCTTTGATACGTACCGCATACCGTTCAGAGGACCTGTATTAAAAATTCTTTCGCGTGTTTTGTAATAATTTTCAATTCTATCTTCCAGTGTTTTTATTTCTGGTTGTTTATATTTTACATTTTTGTTGAATTCCATAACTCGGCTTAATATATTAATTTTCTTACTATTTGTAGTTTGGATCGGCTGTATGTCATCTGCATCTGGTTTTTTTATTGAGTGGCAGGAGTTTGGCTGGATCGTGATATTCCTGCATCCATCACGGTCCTCTGGGCGTTTCCCTTAGCACATTTAGGACACTTTGGCGTGATCACCTCAGGCAATCCGCATTTATAGCAGAATATATTCCTTTGCAACGATGTGCAGTCCATGTATACGTGGCCCTGCTGGTGACAATTCCAGCACACCAAAGCTGGTTTATCCTGGCTCTGCACACTTTGCTGTAAATTCCTTTGATCGCTATTAAATTTGTTATATGGTTGCTGCTGCTTAAATTGACGTTTTGGCTGCACTTCTTCAACGCACATCGCTTCACTCTCCGACCACTGATCTTCATCGTCATTTCTTATCATCGAAAGCTCATTTACATCGCGAGTTCTAGCATTGTACCGCTGTGGTTGCTGATAAGTATTTCTTGAATTTCTTGATAACTGTTTTTCTACTTCAGAACACTCGTCTCGCAGATGATCCACGCCATAATTCAGTCATTGGATACACAATATTAAATAAGCTTTCTTTTAAATTAGATTTTATAATTTTGATCATTTCGCCTTCCGTTACAGGGATTTTCAACTTCGACCTCAACTTGTACATGACGTGGAAATAATCATCAACAGAATCGTTGGGTCGCTGCTTTCGTTTTATCAAATCGCTCATCAATTCGTAATTGGACCTATTTCCCTGGTATTGCCGTCGTAATGCATCTCGCAAAGTTGGCCAATCTGCAACGACGTTATTTTGCACGTAAAGCCAATACCATTCGCTAGCCACACCTCGAACAAGCTGGTGGAAATCTCTAATAACCTGATTCCAAGAACAATTGTACAGCCGCTTTAAGTGTTCGACTCTAAAGATGAAATCGTCTATAGACATGTCCTCGGGGCTTCCTGCAAAGCTTATTCCCCACTTATCTACGTGGACTGCTGCTGTGTGCACAAAATTGGTTGGCTGTTCTGTAGGTTCTTGATTTTGATGATAAGTCGGCATAGCCAGACTTGGCATTGGCTGTTGTGGTGGATATTGTTGCGATATTGGTGGTGGTATAGCATTTATATTAGGCTGAAATTGTCGTTGTTGCGATTGTTGCAGTTGTATTTGTTGCTGTTGTTGTAATTGTTGTTGCCTTGCATATTGCTGCTGCTGCGCAAGCTTGTATAGTCTGGCTTGTTGCAGTTGTATTTGTTGCTGTTGGGTAAGCCTTTTATCTTTATTTTTGTCTTGTCTTCCATTTACATTAATATCCTTTTGCATTGCAGGTGCTCCACCCCATGCTCCCATCGAGTCTGATGCTTCGACTAACATTTCTTCTGCCAGACCCTCACTATCTCTTGTTGGATTATTACTGTACGCCCTAGCATCAAGGTTTGATTTTTGGGAAATTTGTACTGACTTCATTAATTCTGCCATACCAATTTGTATGCTAGTAACAATTTTATCTTCAATCGTTTTTTCTAAAAAAGACCTATATTCAACATTATATTGATCTATCAGGTTCCTAACCATGGCCTCATTTACTCTATTTATTCTATCTTCATTAAGTTGTGCATTATTACTATTTGTAGGTGGTGGTTGAGAGACATTCGGAGGGAACTCCAAATTATTTTCTGCCGTCGTTTTGCTGGTAGTACCAGTGGCGGTGCCTGCAGTGGTTTTTTCTTTACCGGTCATGATCGTATTTGATAAATCATAAAAAAAATTATAATTTTGACTTGTTAGGCGTTGTTGTGTTCCTATGTTCGGCAACTTTTGGACAGGGCTTGCTGTGCTAAATGTTCGGTTTAAATCGTATTCATATGATCTCTTCACAAGACGTTTTTCTTGACGCTTTTCCGCGTCTTCTTTTTTTGAATTATTAATTATTTTGCTTCTTCAAAACTCTCTGAGACAAGGGGGGTTCGATTTTGTCCAACTGGTTGATTATGTGTGGTGGTGGATAATGGTTTGCGATAGTTTTAAATTACTACATATTCCTAAGAATCTTTTTTGTGGGTAGCCTTTTTAACTTTGCTCATGCTTCTGCTAACTTTAATTTTTATGCTTTATTTTAAACAGGACACGAGCTTCTTGAATTCAGTACCACTTGAGAGTTATTTAACGTTAATCTTTCCAAGGTTACTGTACTATGCTGTTTTCGTTGCCAAAGACCATCCTATTTCTACCCTTTCTTATACCTTTACTTCCTGTTGCATTCAGTTGTGTAATATATATATTATTAACTAAGTCAACACTCCGTAAAAGAAATAATAACCAAAACTTTGTTTTGATTTAAAAGACAGCTGCTTAAACTGTTCCTTTTGGACACCTTCTCTACTAAATGCAATTAGTCATTGTTCTAATCGAATCTATGCTAAGTCACTTACTTTCGAAAATGCTCCTAAAAACCGATTTTTTTTTTTTTTGTATTTTGGGAAAAGTAATCTTTTTGGGCATGCCTTCTGTATGGTGCAATTAGAATCAAACATTTACTATTTTAAGTCACCAATCCAAAAGATATCTCCAATTCTAAACTGCTAATCTTTCTGTTTGTTGTATTTATCCAAACTGAAATAAATTTGAATCATATGTTGTTGACGCTTTTGGCTACTTGTGCAATTAGCTTTATTTTTCTTTATGACTAAGCTAAGTCACTGTAGACAGAAGTGCCAATAAACTGATTTGTATCTTCCTTATTTTCTTTGGGTCCTTGATTGTCTGGACCTATTGATTTATCTTGGGCGCCATATTGTTATGTGTCCTATGCTATCGTACCCAACGTGGTCACCTCGGCTAGCATGCGGTTCAGGGGTGTTCTCAACCCGCCACGTTGGGTCGAGGATCTAACAATAAATTTCACTTCCTTAAGAAGTGAAATTTAAAATAAGAAAAAAAACTGAACTAAAAAAAAACAAAACTGAAAAAAAAACTGAATCTGAAACTAAAACTTCACGGCTACTATCCTTTCCACTACCACACTTAAAAGAGGGAGATAGATGTAACATCCCTATGTACCCGCCCAACCTGTGTTGTCCGTATACCTTTGAAAACCTTTAAGGACAACACCCACAAATGCACCATCACAAACCATACACTCACCACATCACCAGTCGATCCGACAAAACCTTCCCCCCTTTAAATAAAACTTTACCAGGTATTCATTCTAAACTTATACTCATACAAACATGATTTATTAATCTAAAATCTATTTTTCACAGGTTTTCACCGTTCAACCAAATTATGATCCTTTGGATCGATTTTAAAAACTTATTTTAAATATATGTTAAATTTGAAAATATAATATGTAAAATATAATATAGAATATTGTGCAAATTTGAATTACCTTGCGAAAATCTATAAATTTATCATTAATTTACACGAACAAAATTTACGTATATAACAAACGAGAATGTATTTAAATTAAATTTAACCAACCAAAACAAAACCCGATTAATTGTATTTAAAAATTAAACTAAATTTTCGCAACGTAAAAGTCTTAAACGCACTGAAAAAAAATGAATAAAAATTGTAAAAGTACTACTAACTACAAAATAAATAAATTTAAATTATAATAAAAATCTTAAACTTTTAATTCCTAAGAAAAAATTCCCAAAGGTAAGTTAATTTATAAACCCCAAATAGAAAACACCCTTTAAATTTTCGGTCCTATTAGAGCGCTCTACTTAGACTTGGGCATTAACTTAATTCCCAAAAATTTCCCCAGTACTCCCTTTAGGAATTTGCTTACATATATGAAAATTAAAAAAAACAACAATAAAATAACCAACATGCATGTGAAAAAAAAAACTCCAAATATCCCTGCTCAGCTGCTTGCGGAATTCACCACACATCGACGTTCTCGCGAGATCAAGAGAAAACACTCGTTCTCAAATTCTAGCTTCGTTAAATTTTAAGTCCTCTCGCGTTTCACTTTCAGGCATTCCTCACTCTTAACTTTTGACAAAATGGTCGCATTTAGAAGATGCTAACTTCAATGCTGCACTTTGCCCCAAAATGGCGTATTCAGACGCCCCCAAATTTTTACCCGCCAACTTTCTGGTTCTAACTCGTATATACTATTTTATATGTATATTTAAATAAAATAATTGTGGCTGACACTTAGCTTTTTCTCTTGGCCCTCCGGATTTTATCTCTAATTAAACTTTAGCAGCTACATCCACACTGCTGCCAGCCACACTAATAAAAGAGAAATTTTATCAGCGCTTACGTAAACTACCAAAAAAACTGACTTGCTTAGAATCACTTACACAAAATTTTCTCCAATTTTCTTTCCGTTCATTCGATGCATAACCACTTGTACACAGTGCACTTTCCTACACACAAAAAAATGAAAAAACTTAAACACTCACAAAACTAAAAACCAAAATTTTTTTACCTTTCTCATCAACTGCTGCTCACAAATTAATCTGCCGCTTTAATCCTTTAATCCAGGATAAAATTGCTTCCGCGGACTTAAACGTTTCTTTTTCTTTTTTTTTGAAAAAAACTTTATATATATACTTTATACCGGATCAGGAACCAAACTTTTTGCACAACTTTATTAAAAGAACTTTCAACTGCTAATAAACCTTTTGTAGCAAATCGTTTTCTGTGAAACCTCATCAACATCAAAACCAAAAGTTTAAAACTTCGTTCTTGCCGTTAGTTAACCTACCTATACATAGAACTTTTCCTAAACATTTCTTTATTGTCCCAAAAAAACAACAATTTGCTTAATTTTCCCCTGCAACAGTTTACAAACATGTTGGCAAAGTTCTATCTCGATAACATCCCTGTTCCTTTTTCCCTCATATCATGTTGCTGAACAACTCCACTAACAATTTTGACATTCGTTAAGTTTGCAACAAACGGAAAAGCAACACAAGTTGCCAAAATTTTGTCGCGGCGTTGTTTTATTTTATTTATTTTATTTTTTTTTTATTATATCTGTGCGAGAAGTGTTTCGAATAAAAATTTAGATGTTGTAAATTAACATGCAACAAAGTGCAGTGTTTAAAACGTTTTACTGTTCGTGCCTATGCAAGTTCGGTCAACTTGCTCCAACAATCTTGCAAAAGGAAAACAACAACACTTACAGCCGCCATTGCCACCACCAGCTATAACTTAACAGGTAATTGTGATCGTTTTGCCCTTCAGTAAATAATTACTATTTTAGACTTCCTGTAATTTATACCTCAAGTCGGCCTTAATGTATTCATAACCACAGACCATCACCCACCTCAGCCTTTCGCAAAAAAGTTTTCCCAAAAGGGTCTACGCACTATGACGTCATTGTTTTATGACACTTTTTGTTTACTTTTTATGCATTTTACAGCCAGACTATCTTTAACCCAGCCAATTAACATAAACATACAATGAACATCATCTGCGAAATTTTGCTTTGGTTATTAACTTGATTTCAAGTATGCAGGTGTATTGCCCTACACGCAACACACATTTGTTTCAAATTTTATACAGTTCCTGTTTAAGTTCAATTTTTTTTTGTTTTCCCGGCTAACTTGGTATAGTATGAGACTCTTTCAGGGTGTAGGTGTTCCCCACGTTGGGCGATTTGATGCATACACACAGAGATCAATTTAAATATGATAAAAATAAAGAATTGAATTGCATCTATAAATTTCTATTACAGACTACACAGCCCTTTTTCTTTTTTTCGGCGGGATTGCCTTGAAAATAAAAAGTTTTGTAGCGTGTGTCTGTCGCATTTGAAAAATTCGTACATATGTACATATATATAATAAACCGTATCTTAACTTAAGTCAAAGATACTAATTTGCCACAAAGAAGAATGAACAAAAAAAGTAGATTGATTCGTCGAAACCTTAGTGCAGTCAATTTTGCATATGCCATGTTGTTGTTGTTATTGCTCAAAACAATTTCTTTTATATGCGTAATAGTTAGAAACTATGTTGAAAAAAAACTGTGTGGTGTAGAAACAAAAAAACAAACAAAACAAAAAGTCTGCAAAAAAAAAAAAAAAATGTAAACAATGAGCGAGGCCATAACCAAAAGGTTTTTTTTATTGCACTAATACACACATACACACACGCGACGGTCAAGTTGCAATGATCCGTGTACGTGTGCATTGCATTAGAAAGAATCAAAACAAAAGAGTTAGAAGTTTTTTTTGTTGAGATCAATTAGAAAACACACTGAACTTTTTGTTGCAGTCATATGCGTCTGCGCGCCTGATACCATGGTTGGGAAATCATATGTTTCATTACGCTTTCGGTTCCAGATATTTTTTCTGTAGATAATGTTTCGGTAATTTGGGGTCAAAGACATCCTTGGTATGCCAAGGACATAAAAAAATATTTATGAGAAGTTTTAAAAAAAGAAAATCAAATTTCTTCATTTAACTCATGCGAAAAAATATAAATAATTTCAAATACGGTTAGTTTATGCATAGCCAAAATAACGAAACTCGCTATTCTTAACCTTTTTATAAAAAATTCCAATGCATTAGCCTATGTATAAAAAATTTGAATTCCAAGGCTCTTTTAGCTAAGGATATTAACCCCAAGAACTGTTACGATCACCCGATAGGCAATCACGTAATTTTCAGAACTACCAACATCTTATCCCGATTTTTTTTTTTTGAAACGAAAAGGAAGGTGATGAAATAAGTTCGATTGAAAGATTGAGTCAGTCAGTTTTTAGCAGCATAAATCGTCGGGCATTTAAATTTAAATCGTTTCGTCAGTTCCTTTGAAATAAAAAATAATAAAATAAAATCGTGATGTAATCCTTGCAATTGTCCAAGTCAAGTAAAAGGACATTTAAAATTTTAAAAAATTAAATCAATTAAAACATTTTTATAAACTTTTGAAATTGCAAGTGCGCGAAGTTTATTTACGCGAGATCGAAGTGAACGAAAAATAAAAATAAAAAGTATTTTATTAATTAAAAGTAAAAATTTTAATAAAGTACGAAGAAATAGTGTTCACATAAAGTAAAGATCCGCAAAGGACATTGTGACGAAACAAATTTATGCCTGTTATAAAGTGAAACAAAAATGATTTAAAACAAAACGATTTTAAACATATAAAAACAAAATAAAAAAAATTTAAATTTTCTGACAAAAATAATAAAAAGAACGCAGTAAAAATTCACAAAAATACATATAGTTTCTATATGGGATTAAATTATCCACGGATGCAGCGAAAGATGAGTCCTGCATAAGAAGCAAAAAAACAAAGACTTTGACCAGGACCCGAGAGGATCCTGTATTCTTTCCCCGGATTAAATGAGTACCAGCTAAGTGGCTTTATTATAGAAAAAAAACGGCAGGTGGCACTCGGGGAGTGGCCGATGATATTGGAAGCTAATGCTTATTATAAGCTAATATAATAAGCTAAAACTTATTATAGTTAAAACTTATAATAAATTGATATTTTAAAATTTGTTTATTATTAAGTAAGAGGTAAAATGTTGAACTGGAGTATTAAAAAAGCGAGCTTAAATACAAAAATAAGTGAGAGAGAGAGAGAGAGCATGAGCTGGTGCGCGCAATGTTTATAAACATATATATATGTATACATACATATATACTGTATACTGTACTTTGTATACAGTACGTCTCTATTTTTATATGTGTGACGCATTTTCGTTGCAAACATCCGTTACACTTTTTCGTTGCATGTTTTCGCTGTTCAGACTCTGCCTCTCAAAACGTCCGATAAGGAAGCATTAGCTTCCAAAATTTATTTCTTTCGTATATTTGGTATAAAAATGAAAAATGAAAGTAGAAATAATTTAAAAGGATTTATTTAAATAAAATTAGGAAAATTTAATAAAAAAAATAAAAAGATTAAAATTAGAAACATTTCGGAAAAATTAAAGAAAAAAATTAAATAAACTAAAAGGATTAAAAAAAGAATAAAAATTTTTTGATTAATATTGTAAGGACATTTTGTATGTATGTATGTATTCTCCTTTAACTCCTAGGAGGAGCATAGGGCCAATAAGGACATTTTGGTTGCAGACAAATCGTGATTAATTTGTTTTGTTTTAGTGCAGTTTGTTTTATTGTAAAATTTATACAACCTTTAGGAATTTGGTTTTGAGTATTAAGATTAAAATTTCTGAAAACCCCCATTATCCCTTTAGAGAGCTCTTTCGAGGCAGGGTTGTTTTCCTTTGAAAGGAATAAGGATATTTCATAATTAAATGATATGTAAGTTTTTTTTATTGAAGGCCTTATAAATGGTACTAAATTTCGGTTGTATAGGTTAATTTAGTATTTTTGAAATTGTTTAGAAGAAGAAATAATTTCTAGCTTTCGTATTTATATTATATTTAAGTATTAGAATTAAATATTTTTTTTTTCTCTTTGTTCGTTTTTTTGAGATTATTGTTATTTTATGGTTTGTTAATGTTTTTGCTTTGTTAAAAAGTAATACTGCTGATTATAAAGTTTAATTTCTTTTTGATTCTATTTTAAGAAATATAATGAAAGTGCCATATAAAAGAGAAAATATCGAAATCCTAATTTAACAAAACTTAATTTTTTTTTAATAAAATTGTAAAGTAAAATTTACTATGAAGTTAGTTTATTGACTGTTTTTTATTGCTTGTATAGTACTAATGAAAGTACCAACGCGCTTTTTCTAAATTGAAGTATGATAATTTTATATTGAACTAATTAAACAGTCATTTTTGCAATTTTTCTACAACAGACGAAAGCAAGTGTTAACATGGAAATTGATTACATATGTTTCGGCTACTTCCACATACATATTTATATATTTTTCATATATAAACATGTATATAGCCTCATCAGATCAGTTTTAGTTAAATCTTGCCAGAAACCGTACTCGAACTCGTGACTCCGGTTTTCTAATGAAAGAGAACGCGGTGCTTAAGCGATTGTGCTATAGGCCACGAGTAAACTCTCTGAGCAGGATCGCCATTATGCATAACTCATAAGGCTCACTAGCGCCGTCTGTTGTGAAAAATTGCCAAATTGTTAGTTGGTAACACACTCTGGTTTTGAGACATGCTACGCTAGCTACAATTAAAACCTACAAGGGCGGATTTGTTTTCCACATACAATGCAGGCTCTCGAAATTACGAGAATTTTAATGATAGATAGGCAGGTTCCCCTAGATAAATTATGAAGTTAGTTTATTGACTGTTTTTTATTGCTTGTATAGTACTAATGAAAGTACCAACGCGCTTTTTCTAAATTGAAGTATGATAATTTTATATTGAACTAATTAAACAGTCATTTTTGCAATTTTTCTACAACAGACGAAAGCAAGTGTTAACATGGAAATTGATTACATATGTTTCGGCTACTTCCACATACATATTTATATATTTTTCATATATAAACATGTATATAGCCTCATCAGATCAGTTTTAGTTAAATCTTGCCAGAAACCGTACTCGAACTCGTGACTCCGGTTTTCTAATGAAAGAGAACGCGGTGCTTAAGCGATTGTGCTATAGGCCACGAGTAAACTCTCTGAGCAGGATCGCCATTATGCATAACTCATAAGGCTCACTAGCGCCGTCTGTTGTGAAAAATTGCCAAATTGTTAGTTGGTAACACACTCTGGTTTTGAGACATGCTACGCTAGCTACAATTAAAAAAAA